>JAXIVD010001581.1:52887-57887 GCA_036785275.1 Cancer borealis
TCAATTGCTGCCACACATCGCACTGAATAACCAACAAAATATCTCCATAATGCCTAATTTTCCTTCGTGGTTACAGAGTTTTTTTTTATTATATATTCTTTTTAGAAAATGAAGACATTTTTTTTTGCGGGGGGGTGGGGTGCGCGGTGCATAAAACTGATATGCCGGCGAAAAAGAAAAAAGAAAAAGAAAATGAAGAAGTAACGATCTATTATAATTTTTGCTAACAGGACATGTGGATAAGAGTCACAAATGGACGTGTGTTATAGAAGGAAGGAGATGTAAGACGTCTGTGAAAATATGAAGGGGAGGAGAGTTTGTAAGGAGATAAGAACAAGGACAGACAGGCTGATTGGAAGGGAAAGGGAGAGAGAAAACTGCAGTAAGAGAAGGGTAAGGTGGAGAGAGAGAGAGATATGCATCGGAGAGAGAAAAATGGTGATAATCGTGAATGAAAGGAGAGGAGGGAAGAGGAGAGAAAATATGAGACGGTGACGATGAGAGAGAGAGAGAGAGAGAGAGAGAGAGAGAGAGAGAGAGAGAGAGAGAGAGAGAGAGAGAGAGAGAGAGAGAGAGAGAGAGAGTACCTGTGGCCTTGGCGCTGTACCACTGATCTCTTGGCACTTATTTGACACTTTACATAACCCTGCAGCACGCCTCCCCCCCATCACCCTACAACTGCACACTGCCCTTCCCCTCCTGCCCTTCCCCTCCCCTACAACCTCCGTGGCGTGACTTGACATAATCACAACTGCGTTCATTTGTGTTAAATGGTTGTTATTTGTGTTTCTTAATTCATTCATGTTCATCTTTCCCTCCTTCCCTTCTTCCCTCCTTCCCTCTCTGCTTCCCTCCACTCATTCATTCATTTTTTCTTTTCACGAGAGATTGAAAGTTTTTTTCCCCCTGTTGTTTTCTTTTGTTTGTTTTCTGTTTTCTTGTTTTTTTTGTTCATCTTTGCCTGTTCTTCTTATCATTCTTATACTTTCTTTTTTCTTTATTATTATAATTATTGTTAGTAGTAGTAGTAGTAGTAGTAGTAGTAGTAGTAGTAGCAGTAGTAGTAGTAATTAGTGGGATGTGGGGAGGGGGAGGGGGATAAGCTAGGAGAATAGTGTGGTAGAGAGGGGAAGGATTTAATAGATAAAGGCAAAGTCTCCTGAGCAGCCAGCTGGGTCAGGGGTAAGTGGGAGGTGCAGGGAAGGGAGGAGTTTTTGTTGAAACCACAGAAAAGGTCTATTTTTGAGTACCACTGTCTGCTGTTGGTCTGATCGAAGTGGTGTAACTTGTCTGAGTCGTAGGTCGCCATGGTGGCCTTAATCTCCCTGATGACTCTATACTAGGCAAAATCTGTGTGGAAGGCGCTGTTCTTGTGACAGAGAGGAGTCACTAAGTGCGGGGCGTCGTGTGGGTGCACTGGGAAGCTTTAACGGGGAAGTAGTGATGGTCGTGCTTAAGAGTTACGTCATTGGGTGTGCAAGTTTTGGACAGCAATGAAGGATGTTGAACCAGCATCCCTCATGGCAGAATGTGGCATGGGCCTGTGTGTGTTGGTTACAGATGACCGTAGTAATGCAGTGATGGATGATGGTATTGCTGCCACCCATTGGGGGAGTGGTTGAGGAGGCGAGTATTGGTGGGTGATGTCAGTGATAAGGTCGAGGGTTGTTTTGTTTTGAGTGGGGAAGTCCACGAGCTGGATGGGATTCAGCTGGTGCACGATGTTAGTGACGTCCAAACGGTTAAGCTTCATTGATGACCAGCTTGACAGTGTGTGTGTGTGTGTGTGTGTGTGTGTGTGTGTGTGTGTGTGTGTGTGTGTTGAGTATTCATCTCTTGCTTGACACATATATGACACAAACACACTACCTCGTCACTTATGTGTTGCCAGTTGCCACCTCCTTTTCCTCCTTGATCGTCTTGTTGTTGTCGTCGTCGTCGTCGCTTTCACCCTCTGTATTAGGACTACTCGTTGTGCATGCCACTACCACACTCCACAACTCGTTTATTATACTCACATCACACCACGTGGTTCGACGCCAAAGTCTTTCTCTACTCTCCCTTCTCCTCATTTCTTCCAACTTGTTTTTGCTTGACATGTACGATATTGTTATTTTTTTAAATTTTGATTATTTATTTATTTATTTTTTTTTTTGGGTGGTGGGGGAGATTTTGGTTTTCTTATTCTTTCATTTGGTTTGTGTTACGATGCATCCAGCTCCAGAGACTTACTTTTTCAGCCACATAACCACCACTACCACCATACAGTTTCTTGTAGGCTATTGTATTACTAATGCGGTGTGTTTCTGCTGACGAGATGACGCCGCCTGTATGTTTTTGGATAGCTGTGTGTGAAAACCGAGCTGGAACAAGTACAGGCTTAAAAGCGTTTACATGTGTCGCCAAACTTCGTTTGTTTTCACGAACACGATTTTAAGGAGAAATGTCTTGGTTGGTGTTGCCACAATTTTCCTAATATATTTCAATCTTAATGCTTGTTTTTAGTTTTCTTTTATATTAAAAACGACATATATTATATACATATTTTAAATTATAAGCACTGAAATGATCTCAAACATCTTAATTTTTTCAGATTTATTCGAAATAGATATCATGGTTTCTCCGTATATTTCGCACCGCTTCCATCCTAAGGTAGAGGCCAACATCTCGCTACGTGATACAAATTCCCTTATATATTACAATCATTATGCTTGTTTGTGGATTTCTGTTATATTAAAAACAACATTAATAATGTAAATATTATGTATTTCAACAACTGTCATGATCTCAAACATCTTATTTTCATCTTATTTATTCGTAATGTATATCCTGCTGATTCTGTATTGAAACTACAGCACCCTCCACACTCGTCCTAAGCCCACAACATGTCCAAATATCGTCGTATACAGATCACCTTACCAGTAGCAGCAAGATGTGTGTGTGTGTGTGTGTGTGTGTGTGTGTGTGTGTGTATGAGTGTGGGCGCGGGTGTATGAGTGAGTGAGTGTGTGTGTGTGTGTGTGTGTGTGTGTGTGTGTGTGTGTGTGTGTGTGTGTGTGTGTATGAGAGTGTGTGTATGAGTGTGTGTGTGTGTGTGTGTGTGTGTGTATGAGAGTGTGTGTGTATGAGAGTGTGTGTGTGTGTGTGTATGAGAGTGTGTGTGTCTGTGTGTGTGTATGTGTGAGCACTGGATGTCTTCACATGACGCGGGGCCCGGCCTTCGTATCTGCGCTCGCTCCAAGTGAAATTTTTGTGTTCGAAACTGGATCTGTCTTCAGTGTCAAAATTTTCTTTGACTTACATATTTTTGTGCAATATACAAAAATCTTATTTCTTACTTTAATTTGATGAAAATAATTGTAAACAATATGATATGCTTTTTACTTATTATTAGGAAAAAGGGAACAATTGTAAGTCGAAGCTACAACCACAAAATGCATTGAAACATCAACACCCACACATGTTTGAATGTCACATCTTGTTATTTTCTAAATTTCTCTAATATATTACAAGCTTTTTGCTTGTCTTTGGCGTTCTTCTATATTAAAAACAATATATATAATATAAATCTTATGTAGACGATCAACTATAATGGTCTCAAACATCTTACTTTCTTCTGATTTATTTGAAATATATACCCAGATTCTTTCTCATGAAAACACACACATCCGCTTCGCCCCACCCACGTAGAGGGCCCAACGTTCGCAATTTTCAACACTTCCCTAATATATTTCAAGCTTTATGCTTGTTTTTGGTTAGCTTTTCTATAAAAAACAACATATATATTATAAATCTTATTTATTTCTACAACTGTTATGGTCTTGAACGTCTTACTTTCGTCTTATTTAATCGAAATATTATCTCGCTCAGTGTCTACACAGATGAAGTTCTGAAGTTGGTGAGCTGTGATTCGTTACACGAGAGGATGCAAAACATTGCAAACGCAGATATTCGTATATTGAAAGTGTTTGCGATATTTTGGTCAGATTTGCCTAGTCATTGCATCTTGGCAAGAGGTCTTGACATTACATGTAAACGCCTTAATTACTCTCTCTCTCTCTCTCTCTCTCTCTCTCTCTCTCTCTCTCTCTCTCTCTCTCTCTCTCTCTCTCTCTCTCTCTCTCTCTCTCTCTCTCTCTCTCTCTCTCTCTCTCTCTCTCTCTCTCTCCTGAGGAAAGAGTCGAAAAAGAAAGAGGATGAAGAGAAACAAATTAGGTAAATCTACCTAGCTAGAGTGAAGTCAAAAAAAGGAAAGGAGAACAAAGATGGAAGAGAAAACGAATTGACGAAACGTTTAAAAAGAAAAACAGGAAAAGATATAACGCAAAACCAACAGTAACAAATAAATTATTAACATATGATATTCAAAAAAAGATAAAAGAAAAGAAGTGTTTTTTAAGTTTTCAAATTCACGTATACATAACGATTTAAAGCATTACATTCTGTCATTGTGTTCGCTGCATTCAATGGCGCTAAGACTCCTCAAAGTTGTAAAGTGTAATGCAACCAACAAGCTCAAAGTTCTTCCTTCCTCCCTGTCACTCTTACTTCCTCCTCATCACTCTTGTTCCTTCTCTGTCATTCTTATTTCCCGTCTCACCAGCTGCCCACCACTGCACCTTCGTGACCTTCCACCCCCACCCCAACCCCCGCCCCCGCCTCACCACACTACACCACACCTCCATCTCTGCCCAAGTTAACCTTGTTTATCTAGATAAGTCAACTGATGCCTTCACAAGAGAACGGAAGGACACTACTGACGTGTTAGTCTCTCCTTAATTAAAGGGTTGTGAGTCACTTTTTATTTAATTTTTTAAATTTATTTTTATTTTTATTTTTTTACGTTAAAAAGGTACTGGCTAAGGAACAACAAAAATACGTAAAAGGGAGGAAAAAAAAACCCTCATTAATTGGTTGTAGCCTGGGTGTGTGTTGGGAAGGAGGCGTGGTGATTGGTCAGACTTCTGCAGAAACTGATTGAAGCCAACCTTGTTCACATA
>JAXIVD010001581.1:67887-81232 GCA_036785275.1 Cancer borealis
CCACTTTATCAAGTCACTTTAGGTGTGGCTGCCTCAGGCATAGGATCACTAGCTGGGGTTTTTAATGGAGATATAACGGCAGAAGAGCCTCCACCTCTCCCTATCCACACACTCCCTCCTTGCTAGTTCAATCCCTCACCCTATCGGCAACACTGTCATGTATGTACTCCTTCACCCTATCCTTCCATCTTACAACTGGCCTTCCTCTCCTAGGACACTCAATTTCACTCACATACACTATCTTCACAAACTTTTCACTCTTCTTCTCAATATGACCAAACCACCTCAACGTATTTTTTTCACCCATTTCACTACACCACACTTCACTCCCTTTACACAAGGTCCCATGCCATGCCACACTTTTCATACATGCTTTCATTCCTTTCACCCTCCCATCTTGTCATGCCACATGCTCCTCTCACATAACTTATTTCCACACCACACACTCTTGACTGCTGTGTCCCATTCCATGTCCAAGTCTGTGATCCATACTTCAGTGTTGGCAGGAGAATACTGTTTCTTTACCCTCTCTTTACCTCCATACATACATTCCTTCCTCTAATAATCCTTGTAAGTGATCCTATGACACACTTGCCTTTTTACAATCCTCTCTCTTATTTTTCCTTCCGTCTCTCTATGTTTGCATAGCAGTTCCAAAGTACTCTTTCACTTCCTCCATTTTCTCTCTTCTTAGTATCACTTGTATAAGGAATTGTAAGTACACTTATTCTATCATACCGTCCTCTTTTTGTATATACTTCCATGTTTACTCACATTTCTTTGATTAACACCCTAAAGATCCCACTATTTTCCTCCCTTGTAGTACACCTCTCTCTCATCTCACCTTCCATGCTTCCATAGGATCTATTTTTGTTTTATCATAATAGTTTTGCTCCTACTTATAATTCTATCTATTCTATAGTCTCAAACGCCTCGTTTTTCCTGATAACGTTCCCCAAGTGGTTGGTGACGGCAACCTTATAGATGAAAAGTAGTTATCACCTATCATTGTAACACCCTACACATCCTTCCTACAGTAACCTGCCACGTGCTATCTACATCTCACTTCCCCTGGTGACGCTGGTCTACGTGCTGGCCAACATTGCCTACCTGGCTGTGCTCACTCCTGTTGACATGCTCGCCTCGGATGCCATTGCGGTTGTAAGTACACTTTAAATCCTCTTTTCAGCATTAATTTTCATTGTCTCGTTGGAGAACATTATTCCTGCAAACTTTACCCAAACTCTTCATGTGCTCCATAAGGATGTTTTCTTAACCTTGCTATTGCTTGAATATTTTTAATCTTATACCAATGTTATGCAGTGTGTGTATAACTATAATGATTACTGTAGGTGTCATAATGTTATACTAGGAAAGAAGACAGTGATCAAGAGTTACAATCAACATGAAGTTCTTAGAATCATTCATCAGCTACAAACCTCAAACCTTAATTATAGAATATGATCCTCTAAGTCAGTGGTTCCCAAAATGGGAGTAATTTACCTCCTGTGGATAATATAAGTTTTTCGGCGGTAATGGAGGGTAGAATATATCTAGTGTTTTAATATAGCCATATACATCAATATTGACAACATTTAGTGAAAGGGGCAGCACGCCTAATGTGGCATGTTAAATTGTGAACCACTGTCCTAAGTGTAAGTTGTTGTTTCCTTGCCAGACCTTTGCTGATCGCCTGATGGGTAGTGGCAGCTGGGTGATGCCTCTCCTCGTTGCCCTGTCAGCCTTCGGTGGCCTCTCAGTGCACATCATGACTTCATCAAGGTGTGTGCTGCTTCGGCCTTCCAGTCACGTTTAATTTAATCTGTTCATCCTGTGTAGTATTACTGGTGTGTTCTTAGTTTGATTTGTTTCCCTTGCTAGTACAGTACACTCGTGGACAAGGGAATTTAGTGTTTGTTGCATCATGTGGAGGCTTCTCATCTCACACTACTTCAATTAAATGTATGTAGGGCTCATTCCTGCAGGTTTTTTTTTTTTTTTTTTTTTTTTTTTTTTTTTTTTTCTCTCTCTCTCTCTCTCTCTCTCTCTCTCTCTCTCTCTCTCTCTCTCTCTCTCTCTCTCTCTCTCTCTCTCTCTCTCTCTCTCTCTCTCTCTCTCTCTCTCTCTCTCTCTCTCTCTCTCTCTCTCTCTCTCTCTCTCTCTCTCTCTCTCTCTCTCTCTCTCTCTCTCTCTCTCTCTCTCTCCTCCCTCCCTCCCTCCCCATGAACTGAAATTGTCATCTATTATGTTAGTGTTATGATGATGACTCTCAGTAAACTTCCTGTTCCATTTTAAATTTATTTTATATTTAGTTTACTTTACTCAACCTAAAATCTACTCTGTTCAACAAAGGAAATGCAGTTGATAGTAATATTTCCTTCAGTTATGTTTTCCTTTCCCTGCATGTATGGCTCTCTTTTGTCTGTTCAATAAAAAAAAAGTTGGTTTAGAATGGTAATGATGTCCTATTTACTGACTTCATAATGTTGACTTGACAGGCTGTGTTTTGTGGGTGCAAGACAAGGACACTTCCCAGACAACCTCGCACTCATCAGCTGTAAATGTAACACTCCAATGACTTCCCTCATCTTCCTGGTGAGGCCATGTGTGTGCGCGTGCGTACGCGTGCGTGTGTGTGTGTGCGCGTGCGTGCGTGCGTGTGTGTGTGGTGTGTGTGTGTGTGTGTGTGTGTGTGTGTGTGGTGGTGGTGGTGGTGGTTTGGGAGTGTGTGTGTGTTATGCTGTGATCCTTGTGTTGTCCTCTGGATGAGTGGTGTGCACTAACGGTGTAATGGACTGATGGAAAGAAAGGTGTCTATTAGTGAAAGTATAATACTTTTGTAGATATTGCCAATACACAAATATATATATATATATATATATATATATATATATATATATATATATATATATATATATATATATTTCTTGACTACAGCCATCTCATCCTTACAAGGTGATGCCTATGCATTTCAACACGGGTCTGTCACTGGACAGGTTAGGACTCTTACCTCGCTCAAGCTCAAGGTGCAAAGTTTTCACTGATGATCGAGCAGTTACTGTCCTCGTTGAATAAAAGGATGGGATGTGTGGTGTGTAAAAGGTCACAGTCTTACCCATAGATCAGGCTATAATGAACTCTAAGCTCTCTCCGGAAGTGTATTGACTGGCGATTACGAGTCCAGCGCGTGATCCTCAACACCGTGGTACACACACACACCTCTTCCTTCTCCTTTTTCTCTTCTTCCTCCTCCTCCTTCTCAGTATCATTATTGGTATATTTCTTACTGAATGAGAGACAGACACAGCATCCCATTCACACTATGTCTTGGAAGAATGACAAAGCTTCACTAACACCTCCTTCTCTTCCTCATCCAGGGTCTGTTGTCACTAGTGTACCTCTGCACCACGGACATCTACCTCCTCATTGAATATGCCAGCTTTGTGGAGAGTCTGTTCATCCTGTGTACCATTGCCGGCTTGCTGTACATGCGCTGGAAATTCCCAGACATGGTGCGACCCATCAAGGTGGGTGTGGATCCTCACTTCTGTTTATTGTGGGAATGTTGTTATGGTGTAATGATGATAATTAATTCAACCTTGTAATATGGAGTCAGTCTCTCAGCTGGTCTGTCTTTTGATCAATGTCTCAGTTTTAAAAGTAAATTAGAAGTAGTACTGGTCAACCAAAATCAGCCAATGATGATGGGAATGTTGAAGCAGGTATGGAATTGCACTAAAGTCATTATTCTTTCATAATTGGTGACTTTAGTGCAAAGGTCGGGGAAAAGGATGTAGGAAATGACAGCAATAGGAAAACTTTGAAATGATACTCAAGATGATGGAAGTAACATAATAGTAGAGTTTGCAGAGAGGAATGATTTCAAGATAATGAGCACATTCTTCGATGGTTAAAGTAAGCAAGAAATGCCGAAAGGGTAAAACTAAGAATGAAATTAACTTCATTCTTAGTAACAGACAGAACACGGCTTAAATGACAACCAAACTAATGTAGTCTTAGAATCAGTACTAGAAGTAGGTGGGAAGTCATCCAAAGAAAACAACAGAAAACTCTCAACAACCACAAAAGATCTTATAAGAATGTGTAGCAGAATGGCAATAAGAATAATACAAGACAAAATAGAAGCATTCAAATTATCTACAACCATAAACAAGAAAATAACTAATGACATCAGAAAGTACAATATGAAAGTGATTAAGGAAACTCTAAACAAAGGAACAAGTATGAAGATAGCAAGAACACTTGACTTTGGCAGCAAATAAACTGTATTCTTTAAAACAGGAACAAGGTCACATTACAAATAATAGAGATGAGGTGATCAAGGTGGCAAATTAATTCTATTTAAAAAAAAAATTGGCATATTATTGTATTAATAGTCAAACCGAAAACTCCATCATGGAAACTTTGAACATTGAAACGCCTTACATAAATACGATTGAAGTTAAGAAAGCAGTCAAAGGAATGAGTAGAGGCAAAGCAAGAGGTTCAGATGACTTATCGATGGACCTAATCAAGAATGAAGGTGATTTTCTACTAGACAAACTTGCAATACCTTTAACCAAATGGTTCCAAACCTGTTCCATACCCAGTAGTACTTGGAAAAACATTATAATACAGGTAACTTGTTTTACACAAGTTTAAAATACGCATTTTTGGTTTAACACAATGTAAAAAAAAAAAAAAAAAGTAATTTTTGCTTTAATTGCACAATTTCTTTAGAATAACTTAATGGGATGAAAAAATAAAAAAGTATTGTTTATTATTATTGTACAAGAACACAATATTTGCGTAAAACGAGTTACCTATAATAGTAATTCACAAGAAAGGAGACATCAAAGATGTAAACAGTATCGTCCAATAAGTCTACTATCACTGGTAAACAAACTTATCACAAAGGTGCTCATCAACAGGATTAATCCAATGCTGGACTCAACCAGCCTAGAGAATAAAAAGTTCCAGAGTGGTTATTCAACTACTGATAACGTCCATTTATTAATGAAGGAGAAGAATATGCAGAATACACTGAATTGCTATAAATAATTTTCATACACTATGAAAAAGTCTTTGACTCAGTGGAAACGTCAGCAGTTATGAAAACACTCAGGAGACAAGAGGGTAAAGGTAATATATGTGAAAATATTATAAGGAAAACATTGCCACTATAAAGCTACATAAGATCAGCGATAAAATACCAATACAGAATAGGGTCTCCTGAACTGTTCATAGCAGTTTTAAGGAAAGCTTTTACTAACTTTTAATGGGAAGAGGCAGGAATTAAGATAAATGGAGAATATCTAAATAATTTTCAATGTGCTAAGGATATTCTAATTAATGAATCAACAGATGAACTACAGGAAATGACTTTGCAGATGTACACAGAGATCCAAAAAGTGGGTTTAAAGATGAATATTAAGAAAACTAAGTTGATGTTCAACAATTACATAGTAAAATATGAAATTAAGATAAATGATGAATTAATAGAATGTGTCAAAGAAAAATTTACTTAGGATAGAAAATTGGTGCATGACCAGATCATGAAAAAGAAATCAAAAGAAGAATAGTGATAGAATGGAATGCTTTTGGTAGACAACACAATGTTATGAAAGGCAATATTCCACTATTACTGAAGAGAAAGATGTATAATGAATGCATTGAACCTGTTCTAACATATGGATCTGAAACCTTGAGTCTTACGAAAGATGAAAGCGTAATGGAGAGAATAATGTTTGGCATAACATGAAGAGATAGGAAGAGAGCATCATAGATAAGGAAGCAAACCAAAGTTGAACACATCTTGACCACAATTAAAAGAAAAAAATAGACATGTGCAACAGATGACAGATGGACTGTTACAGTAACTGAATGTCAAACCAGGGATGGTAAAAGAAGGCAGGGCAGACAGAACTAGATGGAGAGATGGGATAGAAAGCTGTGCTGGAGTAACCTGGAGTTGACATAATATGAGTCTGTACGAGTAATACGAGGCATCACCATTAAAAAAAAAAAAATCTAAAACCTACACTACTAATGGGCGGAGGCTGACCATCTAAAGAGAGCCTCCATCAAGTCTACGGGCGCCACAGGTATAAAATATAGACAAAAAAAGATCGGTATCTGATAAAGACGAGTGGAGAAGGTTGAGGGAAGCCTATGTCCTGCAGTGGACTTATAGAGGCTGATGATGGTGATGATGATGATGGTGAGTAGTACTGGAGGAGGATGTAGTTGACACACTCACCTTTCTCCGTGCAGGTCCACCTTGCCGTGCCCATCACCTTCCTGCTGGTGTGTGGCTTCCTGGTGTTCCTGCCTCTGTATGTGCGGCCCCATGAGGTGGGGATGGGTCTCCTTATAACATTCTCAGGAGTGCCCGTTTACTTCCTCTTTGTGTATTGGCAGAACAAACCACGCATGGTCAGAAGAGCACTTGGTAAGGAATCTTGTTTGTTGTTTGTGTAGTGTAGTCTTTATTTTGTCAGTGTTTGTTTATTAGGCAAGTGTGGGCTCTGAAAGCAGTGTGTGTGTACCAAGGAAATATTTAATGGTCTATATGAAACATTGAACTTAATTATGGAGTAGCAATGAAACACTAGCTCTTTCTTTTCTCTATTCCCACAAATATTACAAGTCAAGACAAGTATTTCATTCTTCTGTTACATATTCCTCAGCAAAAATAATACATGATGAACAGTTTGCTTTATTAGTTTCTGGCATGAACATGAATTTCAATGTTGTTACACCATAGAATTACATCATATTCAGAAACATAACCATCACTTTCGTCACACTCACCTGAACACCTGTCCTCACACCTAAAACTAACATTGTCCTCTTCCTCCCAACAGACAAAATCACTGTCTGGACGCAGTTACTGTTTGTATCTGTGAAAACTGAGTGAGGAGATCTGATTGCACCTCCACCACCACCACCATCACTACCACCACTGCTGCTGCTGCTGCTGCTGCTACTACCACCACCCCACCACGGCTGCCGAGAAGTGTGTGTGTATGTATGTATATATGTGTGTGTATATCTTATCAAACAACCTTCACTTGTCCCCTCACTTCTGGGTCTCCTGTGCATTATGTCAAGTCACGCTGCTCATACAGGATGGTTACCCTTGATGTTTTATATTTCCTTCCCTTGAGAGTTAAGCTGCTGCTTCCAACACCCTTTGCTCAAGTGTGTGTGTGTGTGTGTGTGTGTGTGTATGCTGACAGGCCTTGGTGGGTGCAGCTGGTATGGGCTGTGTTTCCTGTGTTGTGCTAATACTTTAACAGCACACGCATCACAAAAGTAACAAGGCAGCACATCTATGAACCTGGATATGCTGTGTGCAATCTGTGATATTGTTTCCAGAAGGGAAAATTTAAAGGCTTTTATATATTGTTTATTATTTACATTATTATGATCATCAGCAGATCTTGTTGATGTACATGACGTATATAATTTCTAATTGGTTTTGAACCCAACAAATTCTTGACAGTGCAATTGTGGATAAATTTTATGATATTTAAATTGTACGTTTATGAAACAAAAACTAAGTGAGAGTGGTATCCGTTTAACATATTTTGGTCTTTAAAGTTCTCTCCAAGAGTTATTTGTCCTGGTCTGTGTCCACTGGTTGTCTATATCACGCAGGGTCCCACCCTGTGATGGGAACCTGGGGTGTGTGGAGGACTGGCTGACTGGCTTCCTGTAGTGTGGTCCTGGATGAATGTGTGTGCTCTGGATGAATGTTAATTGGCACCAAACTTGAGCTTAGTTAATGGCAGACCCAGGTGTTGGGTGTCCCAGAGTTGTTGGGATGGTGAGAGAGGCAATGGGAGTGTGAGTATTAGTGTCATGCTTCTTAGGTGCCTTGGGAGTTTGCCGTGGACAGTGGCACCGACAGGATAAATGTATGTGTCTCAACTCATGGCTGAGCTGGGTGTTGGCAGCACTGGTTTGAGGTGATGGCCGGTGTGACAGTCATAGACACTGGAACAGCCATGAAGCCTCAATTAAAGACAATTATACACAAAGTAGCCTGAGAAGAAGCTCTTGTTAGCTGGGCTTCCTGCCATCATAGTCATCCTGTCTTCCCCTCGTGTGGTGAGCTGCTGCCTTGCAAGATACGTGCTGCTTCCTGCTCATGAAGGAGAGAATGAAAAGGGAAGTGATTGGACATAACTTCATCCTTATATGGACAGCTGTGTATGTGTGTATGTGTGTGTGTGTGTGTGTGTGTGTGTGTGTCTGTGTGTGTGTTTCATAATTTATCTTCCATGATTTCTCTGGAAGTTTACGGTGCTGAAAGACAAAAGTTTCAGACTCTTACAATCATTGGTTATTATGAGTATTATTAATAAAATTATTATTATTGTTGAGACTTTGCTGGCTACAATTATTTTTTTTTATATTTATTGTTTCATATTATTTTTTCATGTATTTATTTATTTTTATATAATTTTAGTTGTGGCCAGCAGGTAATTTTAGGTGTATTTTGCTCATTGGTGTGTGTGTTTAGTTTGGGCTCAATCTAGAGTTGGTGCCGGTGTTCAGGATGATGATGATGATGATGATGATGATGATGATGTGTAAAACATATTTTTCTAGGAGCAGGTGAGGCGACGCGTCCGCCAGGCATCAACACGTCACTGTTGTTACCGTGTTTTTAAAAATTATAATAAATGTGCCTTTTTTTACTGCTGGTTTATTTCATTACCATCTGTTTAAGTAAGAATAACGAAGAGTATTAATGAGTGAAGAGTGATGGTGGACAGGCTATGAACCGTTGAGCGAGTCATTACTTCACAAGCAGACCATACAAGGAAGAAGATGAACTTTTCCACTTAACTGAGGTGTGTGTGTGTATGTGTGTGTATGTATGTATGTATATGTATATATTTTCTTAGTTGTAGTACACAGGGCCTGAGCTACACGAGGTCCCGTTTCTGTATCTATATTTGTCCAGTTTTTCCTTCAGTTCTACATTCTTTGCCACTCACCTCTCGTTCCAGTCTATTCCAGGTATCTATACTTCTCTGGGGAAAGCTGTACTTTTTTGTGTGGGTGTTTGTATGTTAACATGAAGGTATAATGGAAAAGCAGATGAAACTATGGTCACGTAGTGCAGTGTTAATTGTGTTTGACTCACCACATAATGGATATACTATGGTTCTTCTATATGATTGCGCCTCCAAACCAATCAGAATAATTCTTGTTGTAGTACACAGGATACTTACTGTACTGAACATGTGTGAAGTTGTTAGTGAACGGTTGATGCTTTACTTAACATGTACTGTTGGATTTTCAACTTGACAGAATTAGAGTGCAGCCTACTGTTTGTTTATGAGTATGCTGGCTGTATTCATTTTTTATTTAGGGCCAGGCTGGGATATGCGCCTCAGTGGTGCTGTGGTTAGCATGTCTGACAACGAATCTGCTGGCCTGTGTTTGATCCCAAACGAGGGCGTGTGCCAACACTACCTGGGATATGCACACTATGACACTTTGGAGACAGAAACTAGTGTTTATCTAGCCACTAAGTTTGAAAATAATGTATATCTACATGCATTATTATTGTTGACTCAGCAATAACTGAAGTTGATATATCTATATTACACCCACAACATTCCTAGCCATCGTAATGGTGTTAGTGTAGTAGAGTATTTTTAAAATAATGTTTCAATGACTGTGTATTCATCCGTTGTGTGTCTGCCGTGTCCATGCCATCATGCAGCCATGATAGTCACTCTCCGCAACTCTGTCTGCTACACAGCATGGAATGTTGTATAGATTGTGATCTCGGCATTTGGGATTTCTTTCTTAAATATACAGGAAAGTCGAGAGATCTATTCGATCTGTGTGTTCGCCACAAACTTATCCTACACTCAAAGGATTGTGAAAATTGTGGAAATAAAAAACTCGTCCTGTCAGAAAACTAGTAGCCATCAAAAGAAAAAGAAAAAAAAAAAGTGCCCGTGGAGCCAAAGTGTTTTCAAGAACACTTTTTTTGGAAAAGTTCTCATTAACATTGAAACTCTGCTCGTGTTCGTAAATGCATATTTACTCGAGTGTTTCTCTTATGTATTCATCAAAAGTGAACTTGGCTTGAGTGACCATAGTGTTTAAGATTGGTCCAGCTGTTGTGGTGAGATGGTGGTGAACTGGTGCATCAAGAGGAAGGGGAACATTGGTGGTGAAGGCAAGATAGTAGAAATTGACAGGAGTAAATTCAGCAAACAAAAATGTAGAATTGGAGATAACATTCACATATGGATTGGCGAGTGGCTAAATGATAGGAAACAGAGAGTGGTTATGAAAGGACAAATGTTAGAATGGAGTCTGGTGAAAAACGGAATAGTACCCCAAGGATCATACAAGGTATTCAAGCAGTGGCCACAATTTAATGTGAGGAAGTAATTTTCTTCAATCAGAATAGTACATGAATGGAACAATCTGCCAAGTGAGGCAGTAATGGTAAAGACAGTGAATGGTTTTAAAACAAAGATTGATCCACTGATAAGGCAAGTGTATGGCCACCATATGAGCCAGCGAAGATTTATATATATATATATATATATATATATATATATATATATATATATATATATATATATATATATATATATATATATATATATATATATACATATATATATATATATATATATATATATATATATATATATATATATATATATATATATATATATATATATATATATATATATATATATATATATATATATATATATATATTGTGTGTGTGTGTGTGTGTGTGTGTGTGTGTGTGTGTGTATATATATATATATATATATATATATATATATATATATATATATATATATATATATATATACTGAATCAATGGCTATTGTAAACTGCATTATACGAACACTATCTGATTGATCCGATACAAGATTCGGAATCCGAGCGGATCTGATGTATTTCAAGATGGCTGCCACTGTGTATACGTGCTGGTGTTCAGGTTCTCTGTTTATGAACATATACTTCCGCTTCTGCTCCTTCCCCTCCATGAAGTGGCACATCAAGACTGGATGATGTTCGTCCTGCAGCCACGAACACAGCTGAGTCGTGTTTTGTCACCTTGGATAACTGGTGCAACCAAGTCCAGGTAGGTGACAGCTGTGAGGCGGGGCTGGTGGAGGCACAGGCCGGGCCGCTGGGCAGGGCACACTAGGGTGAAGTAATATTATATTTAATGCAGGATGTTACTGCAGTACGTGATTGGAGGGCGAGGTAGAGGGCGGTGAGGCTGAGGTAGGCCGTAGTAAAAAATGTGCAAAATAATGATATCTGAACAATCGTAAGTCCAGAATAATGAAGTTATGCATTGACTTGAACTGTAATAGAACCGAACAACAGAACTGTGTTAATATTCCGAGGGAGTCCACGCTCCACGCCCCATGGTCTCCACAGGTGTTACTACTTACCTTATATGTATTATTATCCCAACATTCAACTGACGAGGCTAGATTAGGGTAGATTAGGGAAAATTAGATCTAGTTTTACAAAGAAGCAATTTAAGGCTAAACTACAGCATAATTACCAAAGATAATACAGAAAAGATAAGTGGAGACTGGAGATCGCTGACCTGCGGAATATTAACCCAGAACTAGGAACAGCAAGGCAGGGTAAGGCAAGACAGGGCAGGGTAAGGCAAGGCAAGGCAGAGCAAGGCAAGGCAGGGAAAGGCAAGGCAAGGCAGGGCAGGGTAAGACAAGGCAGGGCAAGGCAAGGCAAGGCAGGGCAGGGTAAGACAAGGCAGGGCAAGGCAAGGCAAGGCAAGGCAAGGCAAGGCAAGGCAGGGCAGGGCAAGGCAAGGCAGGGCAAGGCAAGGCAAGGAAGAGCAAGGCAGGGGAAGACAGGGTAAGGCAAGGCCGGATAAGGCAAGGCAGGGCAAGGCAAGGCAAGGCAGGGTAAGGCAAAGCAGGGCAAGGCAAGACAGGGCAAGGCAAGGCAGGGTAAGGCAAGGCAGGGTAAGGCAAGGCAGGACAAGGCGAGGCAAGGCAGGGCAAGGCAAGGCAAGGCAAGGCAGGGCAAGGCAGGGTAAGGCAAGGCAGCGCAGGGCAAGGCAGGGCAAGGCAAGGCAGGGCAAGGCAAGGCAGCGCAGGGCAAGTCAGGGCAAGGCAGGACAAGCCAAGGCAAGACAGGGTAAGGCAAGGCAGCGCAGGGCAAGGCAGGGCAAGGCAAGGCAAGGCAGGGTAAGGCAAGGCAGCGCAGGGCAAGGCAGGGCAAGGCAAGGCAGGGCAAGGCAGGAAAAAGGCAAGACAGCGTAGAGCAAGGCAGGACAAGGCAAGGCAGGGCAAAGCGGGACAAGGCAGGACAAGGCAAGGCAAGGCAGCGCAGGGCAAGGCAGGGCAAGGCAAGGCAGGGCAAGGCAGGACAAGGCAGGACAAGGCAAGGCAAGGCAGCGCAGGGCAAGGCAAGGCAGGGCAAGGCAGGACAAGGCAAGGCAGCAGAGCAAGACAGGACAAGGCAAGGCAGGGCAAGGCAGGACAAGGCAAGGCAAGGCAAGGCAAGACAAGGCATGGTAAGGCAAGACAGCGCAGAGCAAGGCAAGGCAGCGCACGACAAGGCAGGGCAAGGCAGGACAAGGCAAGGCAAGGCAAGGCAAGGCAAGGCAAGGCAGGACAAGGCAAGGCAGGACAAGGCAAGGCAGCGCAGAGCAAGGCAGGACAAGGCAAGGCAGGGCAAGGCAGGACAAGGCAGGACAAGGCAAGGCAAGGCAGGGCAAGGCAAGGCAGCGCAGGGCAAGGCAAGGGCAGGGCAAGGCAGGACAAGGCAAGGCAGGACAAGGCAAGGCAAGGCAAGGCAGGGTAAGGCAAGGCAGCGCAGGGCAAGGCAGGTCAAGGCAAGGCAGGGCAAGGCATGGCAAGGCAGGACAAGGCAAGGCAGCGCAGGGCAAGGCAGGGCAAGGCAAGGCAGGGCAAGGCATGGCAAGGCAAGGCAGCGCAGGGCAAGGCAAGGGCAGGGCAAGGCAGGACAAGGCAAGGCAAGGCAAGGCAGGGTAAGGCAAGGCAGCGCAGGGCAAGGCAGGTCAAGGCAAGGCAGGGCAAGGCATGGCAAGGCAGGACAAGGCAAGGCAAGGCAGGGCAAGGCAGGGCAAGGCAAGGCAGGGCAAGGCAGGACAAGGCAAGGCAAGGCAGGGCAAGGCAAGGCAAGGCAAGGATTGGTGGTGGCACTGCAGGTCGTCTTACTTTGTTCATTCCACTTTGCACACAGACCGCGAACTACGAAACCTCAGCTGTGCAAGTGTGAAGGTTGTCGTGGAGTGATAAGGACATACTAGTGTATTATAACTATATATTCATAG
>JAXIVD010001582.1:0-20000 GCA_036785275.1 Cancer borealis
GACATAATATACGATTCCGTTTTCCTTGTGTATCGTAGAGGGAAAAAAATGAAGGGAAGGGAAGGAAAGGAAAGAAAAGGAGAGAGAGAAGGGAAAAAAAAACCACACCAGGAACTCTTCACCCTCCTATCAGGTTCCCACGCGAGGAAGGAAGACACAGAAGGGAAATTATTTTACTTCCTCATTCTGCTTTGTTAATCTTATCTTTTTTTTTTTTTACTTTATTTGTTTATTTTGTTTTATGTTCCTATTTTGGCTTCCTCAGTACCATCTCGCATGTAATGGAGGAAGGAAACACTAGATCTTAAGAAATATTACCCTTATTTTTTCGCTCTCTGAAAAGCATCGTTTTAATGATGATAATGATGATGAAGATAATGATAACAATGATGATGATGATAGATAGGAAGCAAGATTATTATGATTAGTAAATTTATCTTTGTTACACTCGCATGAAAAGTAAAAAAAATCCTTCAAGAGAAATTAGACACCAGAGTACACTGCTGATAGAAAGACGAGATAGATCTGTTCTTGCGTTTCATCAAAATAAGAAAAAATCACAGAAAATATCAACAAAGCAGGGAAGCAAGGGGTTAAGAGGGTGAATACAGCTGGATACACAGAATTTAATAAAGAAATAGGGTAAAGGAGGCAGTAGCAAAGGAGAAATTCTTTAGGATACGAATATGAAAAGTGACAAGAGATATGAGATACTACGTAACTTAAGCGTGAATGTTGTGCAGCGAGGCGGACAAGGGAACAATATTTTCATGTAATAGGAAGGAAGGAAGGAAGAATAGGAGGAGTTAAAATTAAAGATAGTGGCAGTGAGAAAAAAGAATAAGAAATAAGAAAAAGAGAGAATACAAATTTTAGTGGTGATATAGAGATAAAAAGTGGTGATAAGGTTATGTGGTGAACGAATAAGAAAGTAAGGCGTGGAAAATGAGGGGAAGCGGAGGAAGTGCCGAATGTATGAGATTTGTGAGGATAGAATACCGAATGAGAGGATTGAATTCCCTTTTAAGATGATCGTCAGAGGAATGAATGGCCTCTACACAGCCTGCCAAATAAATAAACTCTTGTATTCAGATGAAGATTCTACTACATCCTCTTTCTCTTCCCTCAAAATCTGAATTACACTACAGGACAAATATGTATAATAAGCTTTAGTTACAATCTTCTCCTTGGATACGTTTTGGGAGAGTCGTCAGCTTCATTACGAGTAAGCTTAGTTGTGTTGTCGATAAGAACTGATATTAATACTGCTAAGTTTTGTGTCGAAGTACATTTTTCTTCAGAGTACTTGTTAGATAAGTTAAATAAACCATATCTTAAACGTTTAATTAATGAGGTTGAAATGATACACTGAGGAGGATAAGGCAAGGGAAGGCAAGGCAAGGCAAGGCAAGGCAAGGCAAGGCAAGGCAAGGCAAGGCAAGGCAAGGCAAGGCAAGGCAAGACAAGGCAAGGCAAGGCAAGGATAAAGTAGGGCAGGTAAGGGGCAGGGCAGGATAAGGCAAGGACAGAAAAGGGCAGAGGAGGGCAGGAAAAGGAAGGGAAAGGGAAAGCAAGGCAAGGGAAGGCAGGGCAGAGGAAAACAGGGGAAGGCAAGGGAGGGAAAGGGGAGTGAAAAACAGGGGAGGGACAGGGGAGGGAAAGGTAGGGAAGGGACATGGGACGGGGACTAGCTAAATAAGTACAGCAAGCAAACTATTCTGACCCGCCAACCCAATCTCCTTTCACAGAAGCAAGGTAGTTTAAAAGTACCTGTGTGCTATTAATTCCGCGCGGATTGTGGCTCTGTCAGGTAATTTAGGGCAGACAAGCGTGAGCCTCTGGGAACGAAGAAAAAAAGAGTACAGGCAAAAAAAAGAGGATGAAAAAAATTATTGGAAATCTACGCAACCGACATGAACATAAAATTTGCAATGATAGGAATAGTACTTGTTGTATTAGGGTTTTCAAGGTCACTGGAGGGGATGAAAGTTTTTTTTTTTTTTCTCTCTCTCTCTCTCTCTCTCTCTCTCTCTCTCTCTCTCTCTCTCTCTCTCTCTCTCTCTCTCTCTCTCTCTCTCTCTCTCTCTCTCTAATTCTAACTCTAATGGGGTAATCCTGGCAGCGCTGCGGGTCACTGGTCGCCTGGCTGGCTGCTCCAATCACCGGGTAATGAGGTGACGCTCGCATACCTGTTTCCCTCACACACTCATTGGCCTCATGAATACTAATCCTCCTCCTCCTCCTCCTCCTCCTCCTCCTCCTCCTCCTCCTCCTCCTCCTCCTCTTCCTCCTCCTCATCTTGGGCATGCTCACTTGGGCAGACTTTTCAGTGATAAAGTTTTTCTTTATAGGTCAAAAAACGCCGAGCGGACGAGAGCAGCAACGACATCATAGTTTCTCCGTGTAATGCCACCACTGAGCCAAATAATAATGTCACAGCTGATCCAATTACTAACGTCACCACTGATCCTAATACTAATGACGCTACTGATCCGAATATTAAAGTTTGTTATGTAAATGCTCGCAGCATCAGAAATAAATTCACTGATCTTGAAGCTCTCGCCGCAATGGATCAGTACCATATCATAGGAGTCACAGAATCATGGTTAGACACGTCGAACAGAGATTACATTGCAGAATTTCAGTTATCTGGTTATACAATTTTTAGCTGGGAAAGAGAAAACAAAATCGGCGGTGGTGTAATCCTATATATTCACAGCTCGCTCCATCCGATCTCCCTTAAAACAGAACCCATCAACGGAGTGGACACAGTTTTCATCGAATTAAAGAGTAACTCGAGCAGAAAAATACTTGGATTGATTTACAGACCACCAGGAAGACCCGCTGAAATTGACCGTTTGCTTTTCGAATCAATCTCCGAAACAATTAGTCAATGTGAAACAATCATTATGGGCGATTTTAACTTGCCAGTAACGAGATGGGGAAATCCGTTAAGATTACATGCAGGACACGACCTGTACACGAATTTATTAGAGAGCGAATTACATCAACACGTTCATGAACCGACGCGCGACTTAAATACCCTTGATCTCATTCTTACAACAAGCGAAGAGATAGTCAGCAACGTAAATGTTGGCCCAGTTTTCAGCTCAAGCGACCATCGGATAATTACGTTCAACTTGAAAATGAAGGAAATAAAAGTAAATGACAGTAAGGAGAGGGTACCAAATTACCAAAGGGCAAATTTCACCAGAATGCGGACAATTTTAGAAGACACTGACTGGAGTGAACTGTTGTCAGAGTCAGAATCAGATATTGATAGGTCATGGGAGGCCTTTACCACAAAGCTGAACGAAGCTATTAGAGTATGTGTACCGTATCATTACAGACGTTCAGCAAGGAAGAATAAACCAAAATGGTGGAATGATGAGATAAAAAACAGCTTCTCTCTCAAAAAACACGCGTACGATAAGTATATATCAACTAAAAACCAGGTTGACAAAGTTGAGTTTGACAGAGTTCGTCGCGAAACTAAGAGACTAATAAAGCGCAGCAAGAATAATCTTGAAGAATATATAGCGGAATCATGTAAATCTAATCCTAAAGAATTTTATAGTTTTGTTAAGAGTAAAAAAGCCCTTACCTGTAATATCGGTCCACTTACTAAAGGACAAGGAAATCACACAAACGACGAAAATGAAATGGCTACAATCCTAAATAACTTTTTTGCATCCGTATTTACAGAAGAGGATTGTTCATCGTTTCAACCATTCGAGACTAGAAGAACCGAAAACTTCTTAAACGAATTACTCATCGTAGAAAATGACGTTGAACAAAAAATCGATAAGATGAAAACTAATAAAACCCCTGGACCAGATAAAATTTCCCCGAGAATCTTGAAAGAGGTCAAGCATCAGATCAGTAAACCGCTTGCAATCATATTCAATAAATCCTTAAGGATAAGGATTGGTAAAGTTCCATCAGATTGGAAACGTGCTAATGTAACCCCAATCTTCAAAAAGGGAGACAAGTCACAACCCGGAAATTATAGGCCAATCAGTCTGACGTCAGTAGTATGTAAATTAATGGAGACAATCATTCGTGACAATATGGTGAAATTTCTTGAAGACAACGATATAATTAAACCATCACAACATGGTTTTCGTAATAAACTTTCATGTCTAACTAACTTATTAGACTTCTTTCACAATGTTTTTGACACGTACGATGAAAGCAGAGCAGTAGATATCATATATCTGGATTTTCAAAAGGCCTTTGATAAAGTTCCCCATCAACGATTGCTTAACAAACTAAAGACTCACGGTATCTCTGGTAGCATCTACAATTGGCTTCAGGACTGGCTCTCTGAACGTAAACAGAGAATAGTCTTAAACGGTGTCTCCTCTCAATGGTTAAACGTAAAAAGTGGCGTACCACAGGGTTCAGTACTTGGCCCTATTTTGTTTCTGATATATGTTAATGACATAGATGATGGGATCTCATGCAAAATATCAAAATTCGCTGACGATACGAAAATTGCCAGTAAAGTAACTTCGACAAGTGACAGAGAAGTCTTACAATCAGACCTTGATCGACTAACGTCTTGGGCCAATAAATGGCAAATGAAATTTAACGTTGATAAATGTAAGGTACTACATATCGGAAGAAATAATGATCACGTTCAGTACCAAATGAATGGAAAACTACTTTCTGCAATGAACAAGGAAAAAGATCTAGGAATCACAATATCAAACGATTTAAAACCCAGTCAGCATTGCTCAGAGGTAGTTAAAACCGCTAACAGATTGGTCGGCTTTATTGGGCGTACTTTCGAAAATAAATCAGAAAAAGTCATATTAAAACTGCATAATTCACTAGTACGACCTCATCTTGAATATTGCGTACAGTTCTGGTCCCCATATTACAGAAAGGACATTGACAAACTGGAAAGAGTCCAGCGTAGAATAACGAAAATGATTCCAAGGCTGAGAAATAAACCTTATGAAGAAAGACTTAAAGAATTAAACTTATTCAGCCTCGAAAAACGAAGGATGAGAGGAGATTTAATTGAAATGTTCAAGATAATTAAAGGATTTGATAATATCAATGCAGAAGATTACATTACTTTTGATCGATCAAATATAACAAGAAGACGTCATACCTTTAAGATTACTGGTAAAAGATTCACATCAAACGAAGCCAAACATTTCTTTTTCAATCGGATCGTTAACGTTTGGAACTCCCTGCCCGCCAATGTCGTCGACAGTAAAACAATTAATACATTCAAAAATAGACTGGACAAATATTTAGAAGCCAATCCGCAACTAAAACATTATTCGTCAATATAGTAAACTTTGAGCAAGTTCCTTCTAATGTACAGTAATTACAAAATCTCGATTCGGAAGGACGTCGCTAGGGGCCTGACATCGCTTGCCAGGAAGTAGTGTTAGTGACAGTAGTAATAGGCTAGTCTAATCTAATTCCACGCATTTATTTATTTATTTTTACTTATATTGCATGGTTGGCCTTCCTCTCCTGCCAGTCGTGGCTGGTGGGAGAATCTCTCACCCTTACTATCCTGTATCCTTCACCCCAGATTAGATAGTGTAGTCTAGTTTATCACAAACAGCCTCGTAAGGGCTAGTAGGCCTGTTGCTGTTTGTTCTTCCTATGTGTTCCTATGTGTTCCTCCTCCTCCTCCTCCTCCTCCTCCTCCTCCTCCTCCTCCTCCTCCTCCTCCTCCTCCTCCTCCTAGTCCGTCCGTCCGTCCGTTTTCCGCCGCCGCGCCTCACCGTGACGCCGCCAACATTCTGTACAGACTCACTCACTGTCATTCTCTCTCATTCTCTCTCTCATTCTCTCTCTCTCTCTCTCTCTCTCTCTCTCTCTCTCTCTCTCTCTCTCTCTCTCTCTCTCTCTCTCTCTCTCTCTCTCTCTCCAGTAAAAATAATGAAATTCCTCTAAATTAATGGAATGTTATGTTGTGTACCGGTCCGTCCATCCTATCTTGGTAGCGTCATTCTCGAGTCTCAATGTTTTTATTCAATATTGCATTCCGTAAGTGTTATATAGTTTCTTGTTAATAATTTCCGGCACGCAGTGAATGTAACGTAGGTGTGTGTATGTGTGTGTGTGTGTGTGTGTGTGTGTGTGTGTGTGTGTGTGTGTGTGTGTGTGTGTGTGTGTGTGTGTGTGTGTGTGTGTGTGTGTGTGTGTGTGTGTGTGTTCAGTAAGAGAATCATTTGTCAGAAAAATATTGCAATGTTGAAACGAAGATTTTATAGTAATTTCATGTACAAGTTCAACGACCTGGCCTGGCGAGCGAGAGTATAAGTCTTCAGAGTCCTACCAAGTCCTACCAATTAAGTTTATGCTTTGCATTCTGATAAATAAATAATGATAATGTTATAATCACTCTTCCCTCCCATCTGAGCCAACCTTCCTCCAAAATGTTTACGTCTCCGGTGCTGCGTGTCATACCCGAAGGGCGCGTCCCTCGGGCCATCAGCAGGACGGAGGGTCATTGAGTGCATTACCAAGGGGAGGATACCGTTGTGTGTCCATTGTAATAATATAACTCACTCAATTAACTCCTTCACTCACACACCTCATATATACACATAATATATATATATATATATATATATATATATATATATATATATATATATATATATATATATATATATATATATATATATATATATGTATATAAGAGCATCTATGAACTCAAAAAATGGAATAATCATAACATCAATTCAGATAAAATTCAAGGTAATTCATTTCCAAAGTTTGTCCAGCAAACTTTCCATTATTTCAGTAAATATTCGGAAACTTCACAATAATAATCATGTTTCGTGGATTTCTATTCAATGCGAGTATTTCCATCACTATTTATTTCCCGCATATTTTTCCGTCACTACAATTTCAGTCATAACCTCACTTGCATTTCCATATGAATGTCAATATATTTTTTTCTTTTATACCGTATTCTCTCACAGCCTCGACATCTCTAATATCTTTCCGTAACAACTTTCTAGATGGATGGACGCATTCATCTCTTGCATCCATTCAAAACATTCCCTCTGAGTATTCTTTCTACTTCCGTCAACATTTCCTTTCCCTTCACATCCTCCCACATTTCTTTCCTGGTCAAAGCTTCACCAGAATCTCCTTTAACTATTGTTCTGCATCTTTGTAACTTTTCAAACCTTATTTTTTACCACAGTTTTCTTTTCTTTATAAATTTCCGTAACATATCTAGTTAGTCCTTGATATCCTGCAAAAAAAATCCTAATTCTACCTCCCTCTCTTGTCACAATAATAGTCTTTCCTCTATCCTTAATAAACGTCAAGCATTTTCCTGGCGAGTCTTCTCCAATGTTTCCTTCAGCCTTCCTTCCTGGTTCTCCTTTTATCGCCTGTGACATTAGTGCCTCCTGGGGCAGAATTTCATTAAATGCTTCTTGGCACTTGGTCGATCTCATCCACCACCTCGCATCCATTTTCAGGTCATTTTACCACATCATGTTTCTTCCTTTTTCCTCCACACTTTTTCCTGTCCAGCGATAGTCATCTCAACGTTATCATCCTGCTTAGTTTCCTCTTCCTTTTATACTCCTCTCGTTCCTATTATATTTTTTCTCTCTCTCAATTTATTGTCTAGTTTCATGTATTGCATTATTTTTTTTTTTTTTTTTTTTTTTTTTTTTTTTTACTATTTATGATTATATTGAAGTGCTTCGTCTTTTTTATTTTTCTGAATATATTTTTTTTTTTTAGATACAAGTCAGTTTCCTCACCTTCTCCTAATGCCGTAATTCTCTCTCTCTTATGTTCTCGTGTTTTATTTTTTTGTCTTCCACTTTCCCAGACTACCTTTCCTTTCTCGCTGACTACCGCGGAAAGTCTCGCCTCATAACTCTACCGCATTACTTCCATCTCATTCCCAGCTGCTGCAGACTTCATCTTTTTGCATCCTCCGTCTTTCTTGAGACGTTTTTTTTTTTTTTAAGGAAGGTAAAATATTATGCCATCAACCTCATGTGGTTCTTTACTAACAAAATTTAACCTAAAATCCATCATAACCTAATCTTAAATAACTCTTTGGAATATTTAGAATGGATTTATGTATTGAATGAGCTGAATGCTATTATGAAGACATTAAACCATTGGTGAAATACAGTTTTGGTTTAGTTAATGTCTTTTTTTTCTACTATTGTGTCCTTTTTAACATATCTGGTGCGAGTGGTGGTGGTCAAGGACACTTAATTAATTCATCAAAGGTCAAGCAAGACAACTAGCAGTGGTGGCAAGTAATTTTTTCTCTCTCTCATTATGATATTATTTAATGATAGCGGGGAGGATGAGGAGGATAAGATGATAGTAATGGTGGTGGTAGTTATACATCGTTCCTTTTTAAAACATCCTTATATAAAGAAACAAATCAACTTTAACAAAAACAATCACAAATCTTAAAAAAATAAACAAAGACAAAAAAAAATCATTCCCAGGTGTTACTCGACTACCTGTTTCCACCACAATGTCCTGCGTCTCAGT
Organism: Cancer borealis; assembly: GCA_036785275.1. Classification (NCBI taxonomy): domain Eukaryota; kingdom Metazoa; phylum Arthropoda; class Malacostraca; order Decapoda; family Cancridae; genus Cancer; species Cancer borealis. Next base: position 8,521 of record JAXIVD010001582.1, read on the forward strand.
GGTGGTCTTGTTCCTTAACCAATAAATTTTTTTTTCCATCCCACTCATGTACGTCTCCACTGTTGGGTCCATTCTAACTAAACAGTTCACGGACCTGTACAGCAGCGAAGTGTCTCCCCCTTTGGTCCCAGCGGTTCGTGTGTGTTGCAGCGTGACCATAGGCGTGAGGCGAGAGCACTGGACGATGGCTGAACAAGCAGACATAGCGAGGCGAGGCGAGGCTAGGCGAGCCGAGGCTTATGGATGTCTGAGAGTCGCGAACGGAAAGTCTTCAAGAGCCGGACGGATATTTTTGAATGTCTTCTTACGACCAAACTGAAATAGGAATCCAGTAACTTTCTTCTGTCATTTTTTTCACCAATGGAAGCTTAAAGAATGGGTGTATTTGTTATGTTAGTTACTCGTTTAATACTGTTGGTTACGTTACAATCTTGGTAATATGTGATCAGCTTTTACTACAACCTAACAATAACACACCTCCATCACCTCGCCAGGTCGTTACTCCGGCACCAAATCACTCAATGTATTATTTCAATCATCTTTGTATTCCTTCTATTAAGTTTTGGTAATTAAGTGACACCAAGAGGGGGGTTAGGGAAGGAATAGAGTAAACAGGACAAAAAATATATATATATAAATATAAAATATAAATTAATATAACACTATTGGAATACAGGACACATTTATTTATAATGTCGCAATAAGAGAAAAGACAATTACATAAACGTTTTTAGGTTATTTTCTGTAAACTTTTCGGTATATTATTTTGAGGTGCAATTCCACTCCACTTTCCACACTTATTTTTTTAACAATTGTACAATGTTCACTATTTTCAAACTACGTGGTGTTAGGCATTTATTGCAACATTTTCAATCATATTTCAGTAAGAGAATCATTTGTCAGAAAAATATTGCAATGTTGAAACGAAGATTTTATAGTAATTTCATGTACAAGTTCAACGACCTGGCCTGGCGAGCGAGAGTATAAGTCTTCAGAGTCCTACCAAGTGAAAGAAAACGGACATTATCTATGGATCTACATAAAAAAAAAAAACTAAAAAATGAGTAAGTATTTGATATCCTACCTCGAAATAAACATGTACGACTAATATCTAAAGTTTAAATGAAATAAAAACGATAATTCACCGTAATGTTGCAATGATAATTTTTTGGAATGCATCAGAAAGGAAGGGAGGATAAAGCTGGGCAGGTCTGGGCTGGGAAAAGAGGGCAGGAGGAAAAATATTGATTCCATGGAGCTGACTACACCTTTTCAGCACCTTAAAGGCACATTATTAAAGCTACGTAGAGGTCCATGGTCACATCAAAGGCATTCATTTATTTTTAACACATTTCTCAGGAACGTGAAAAAAAAACTTGAAGTGATTCGGTAAATTGGTCCTTGAATTCAGTTTTACTTTTACTTTTCTCAAAATTCCGAAAGTATATAATGTAAGTCTGAAAGTTAAAATAGTGTATGAAATAATGACTGAACTTAATAAACAAAATAAGAAAGAAAATATTAAGTTCTATTTTCCTCTAATTTGTTCAATGACTTTCAACACTCGTGAATAACTGAAAGGTATAAATTATAAGGATAAACTATGGTCTTTAAAACCTTACGTATCACCTTGAAACTTTCCTATTCTAATAAACAAACAACACACAATTATGTATCAAATTAACACTTAATCTCTTACTTATCAATTCTTTCTACAGTTAAGTTATATTTGTACCACCTCAACAACTCATTCCTTTATCCTTTACACTGAATATACATAAGGAAAAGCTTCGTTAGTTTCTTCACCTTCTTTCCCTTCCTCTTACAATACTCAACTCCACTCTAAAGTAACATCTAGCACAAGGAAGTCAAAGTTCAAGCCGCTTATCAAATTTTTATCTTTTACCGAGGTTTCGAGTCTTTCAAACGACACTGTAATCTCCTTTCCTTGTTATACTAATGGCTGCAACTCGTCTAGACTTATTGATCACTTAACCCTCCCCCCCCTCACGTCACTCTGACCTCCACTCAATAAAAGTTACTAATTTTCAAACATTTTCTGGTATGGTAAGGGGCAGGGCAGGATAAGGCAAGGACAGGAAAGGGCAGAGGAGGGCAGGAAAAGGAAGGGAAAGGGAAAGCAAGGCAAGGGAAGGCAGGGCAGAGGAAAACAGGGGAAGGCAAGGGAGGGAAAGGGGAGTGAAAAACAGGGGAGGGACAGGGGAGGGAAAGGTAGGGAAGGGACATGGGACGGGGACTAGCTAAATAAGTACAGCAAGCAAACTATTCTGACCCGCCAACCCAATCTCCTTTCACAGAAGCAAGGTAGTTTAAAATTACCTGTGTGCTATTAATTCCGCGCGGATTGTGGCTCTGTCAGGTAATTTAGGGCAGACAAGCGTGAGCCTCTGGGAACGAAGAAAAAAAGAGTACAGGCAAAAAAAAGAGGATGAAAAAAATTATTGGAAATCTACGCAACCGACATGAACATAAAATTTGCAATGATAGGAATAGTACTTGTTGTATTAGGGTTTTCAAGGTCACTGGAGGGGATGAAATTTTTTTTCTTCTTTTTTTTTTTTCTCTCTCTCTCTCTCTCTCTCTCTCTCTCTCTCTCTCTCTCTCTCTCTCTCTCTCTCTCTCTCTCTCTCTCTCTCTCTCTCTAATTCTAACTCTAATGGGGTAATCCTGGCAGCGCTGCGGGTCACTGGTCGCCTGGCTGGCTGCTCCAATCACCGGGTAATGAGGTGACGCTCGCATACCTGTTTCCCTCACACACTCATTGGCCTCATGAATACTAATCCTCCTCCTCCTCCTCCTCCTCCTCCTCCTCCTCCTCCTCCTCTCTCCTCCTCCTCCTCCTCCTCCTCCTCCTCCTCCTCCTCCTCCTCCTCCTCCTCCTCCTCATCCTCCTCCTCCTCCTCCTAGTCCGTCCGTACGTCCGTTTTCCGCCGCCACGCCTCACTGTGACGCCGCCAACATTCTGTACAGACTCACTCACTGTCATTCTCTCTCATTCTCTCTCTCATTCTCTCTCTCTCTCTCTCTCTCTCTCTCTCTCTCTCTCTCTCTCTCTCTCTCTCTCTCTCTCTCTCTCTCTCTCTCTCTCTCTCTCTCCAGTAAAAATAATGAAATTCCTCTAAATTAATGGAATGTTATGTTGTGTACCGGTCCGTCCATCCTATCTTGGTAGCGTCATTCTCGAGTCTCAATGTTTTTATTCAATATTGCATTCCGTAAGTGTTATATAGTTTCTTGTTAATAATTTCCGGCACGCAGTGAATGTAACGTAGGTGTGTGTGTGTGTGTGTGTGTGTGTGTGTGTGTGTGTGTGTGTGTGTGTGTGTGTGTGTGTGTGTGTGTGTGTGTGTATGTGTGTGTGTGTGTGTGTGTGTGTGTGTGTGTGTGTGTGTGTGTGTGTGTGTGTGTGTGTGTGTGTGTGTGTGTGTGTGTGTGTGTGTAGGTGTGTGTGTGTGTGTGTGTGTGTGTTTGTGTGTCAAGGTTTCCAGTAAATATAAATGCGATGCCAGATATGATTGCCTGATAACATCTTCACTCTGTCAGGTTACGCCGAGTCGGGTTGGATTGAGTTGAGTCGCGTCAGAACACTCTTAGGAAACTGTAGCGGTGGTTACACAATCGTCTGCATTGTTAATCACTACGCACTGAACACGTCCTTCACTGACCATTGACCCGTGTTTGACCTCACCTCATTAACACAGCGATTGACCTGACCGCTCTTTCTTCCTTGCTCGCTACCTTTCCCTGACATTATTTTGAGGTACAATTACAACATTAACATGATTTCTAACTATTTCTGTGGTGTTTAAAGGTTACAAATTGGTTGTTTAATGTACATAATTAGGTGGATGCACGTTATGAAGATGAGGTGATGTTGGGGACAGGGGCGTGGGCGTGGGCAGGAGCAGGGACGTGGGTGGTATGAGTTATGATGATGAGGTGAGTGTGAGGATGGGAAGAGTTGTGTTGTGTTGTGTTGTGTTGTGTTGTGTTGTGTTGTGTTGTGTTGTGTTGTGTTGTGTTGTGTTGTGTTGTGTTGTGTTGTGTTGTGTTGTGTTGTGTTGTGTTGTGTTGTGTTGTGCTGTGTTGTGTTTCATTTTGTTTTCCCATGTGTAAGTGGATTACACTTTAGTAAGAGTTATATATAGGAAAACGAAATAACTCTAACCCGTTATATTGTGTGGATTTAAAGGGATGATCTCCATGCATTTTGGTGGTATGAAAACAAGCATCGTTCAGTAAAGTTAAATCTTATGTATCCCATTATAAACATTTGACAATATAGAGTTAAATTAGTGGGTTTTTTTATTTTTATTATAGTAGTAATAAAAAAAACTGACTTCAGATTCGAGAACAATTTTCAAGAGATGTCAAAATTCTGGTGGAAATGTTCGGCGCATAAAATCGAAGATCCATTTCCGTTACAGATACGTGAACAAATATTGGACTAAAACTTGTACATCTTTTTGCAATAAGATTTGTTGAGTAAGTTTTCTTATTTCAGGAAATGCTTGTGTAAAAACCGTCAAAAACCATCGGGAAAAGGGTTTTTATGTTCTATATTTTCCAGAGTAACCGTTCAGGATAAGGAAACCAGATGAGGCTCCTCCATTGGCCCTTATTATTGAAGCAGACTGTGACAAGGCAGCAAGGCAGCAACTCAACTCATCACTGATATTCACGACCTGGATAACTGATCAACCTTCGTCACCTTGACTCAGGATCAACACACTCATTCCCGGGAAGGTTCGATAACTTCAACCAAACACTTGATGACCACTAACAAATCGTTGCCGTAAAACCACCTATTCAGTAACTTTGGATGAAATTAAGTTTATGCTTTGCATTCTGATAAATAAATAATGATAATGTTATAATCACTCTTCCCTCCCATCTGAGCCAACCTTCCTCCAAAATGTTTACGTCTCCGGTGCTGCGTGTCATACCCGAAGGGCGCGTCCCTCGGGCCATCAGCAGGACGGAGGGTCATTGAGTGCATTACCAAGGGGAGGATACCGTTGTGTGTCCATTGTAATAATATAACTCACTCAATTAACTCCTTCACTCACACACCTCATATATACACATAATATATATATATATATATATATATATATATATATATATATATATATATATATATATATATATATATATATATATATATATATATATATATATATGTATATAAGAGCATCTATGAACTCAAAAAATGGAATAATCATAACATCAATTCAGATAAAATTCAAGGTAATTCATTTCCAAAGTTTGTCCAGCAAACTTTCCATTATTTCAGTAAATATTCGGAAACTTCACAATAATAATCATGTTTCGTGGATTTCTATTCAATGCGAGTATTTCCATCACTATTTATTTCCCGCATATTTTTCCGTCACTACAATTTCAGTCATAACCTCACTTGCATTTCCATATGAATGTCAATATATTTTTTTCTTTTATACCGTATTCTCTCACAGCCTCGACATCTCTAATATCTTTCCGTAACAACTTTCTAGATGGATGGACGCATTCATCTCTTGCATCCATTCAAAACATTCCCTCTGAGTATTCTTTCTACTTCCGTCAACATTTCCTTTCCCTTCACATCCTCCCACATTTCTTTCCTGGTCAAAGCTTCACCAGAATCTCCTTTAACTATTGTTCTGCATCTTTGTAACTTTTCAAACCTTATTTTTTACCACAGTTTTCTTTTCTTTATAAATTTCCGTAACATATCTAGTTAGTCCTTGATATCCTGCAAAAAAAATCCTAATTCTACCTCCCTCTCTTGTCACAATAATAGTCTTTCCTCTATCCTTAATAAACGTCAAGCATTTTCCTGGCGAGTCTTCTCCAATGTTTCCTTCAGCCTTCCTTCCTGGTTCTCCTTTTATCGCCTGTGACATTAGTGCCTCCTGGGGCAGAATTTCATTAAATGCTTCTTGGCACTTGGTCGATCTCATCCACCACCTCGCATCCATTTTCAGGTCATTTTACCACATCATGTTTCTTCCTTTTTCCTCCACACTTTTTCCTGTCCAGCGATAGTCATCTCAACGTTATCATCCTGCTTAGTTTCCTCTTCCTTTTATACTCCTCTCGTTCCTATTATATTTTTTCTCTCTCTCAATTTATTGTCTAGTTTCATGTATTGCATTATTTTTTTTTTTTTTTTTTTTTTTTTTTTTTTTACTATTTATGATTATATTGAAGTGCTTCGTCTTTTTTATTTTTCTGAATATATTTTTTTTTTTTAGATACAAGTCAGTTTCCTCACCTTCTCCTAATGCCGTAATTCTCTCTCTCTTATGTTCTCGTGTTTTATTTTTTTGTCTTCCACTTTCCCAGACTACCTTTCCTTTCTCGCTGACTACCGCGGAAAGTCTCGCCTCATAACTCTACCGCATTACTTCCATCTCATTCCCAGCTGCTGCAGACTTCATCTTTTTGCATCCTCCGTCTTTCTTGAGACGTTTTTTTTTTTTTTAAGGAAGGTAAAATATTATGCCATCAACCTCATGTGGTTCTTTACTAACAAAATTTAACCTAAAATCCATCATAACCTAATCTTAAATAACTCTTTGGAATATTTAGAATGGATTTATGTATTGAATGAGCTGAATGCTATTATGAAGACATTAAACCATTGGTGAAATACAGTTTTGGTTTAGTTAATGTCTTTTTTTTCTACTATTGTGTCCTTTTTAACATATCTGGTGCGAGTGGTGGTGGTCAAGGACACTTAATTAATTCATCAAAGGTCAAGCAAGACAACTAGCAGTGGTGGCAAGTAATTTTTTCTCTCTCTCATTATGATATTATTTAATGATAGCGGGGAGGATGAGGAGGATAAGATGATAGTAATGGTGGTGGTAGTTATACATCGTTCCTTTTTAAAACATCCTTATATAAAGAAACAAATCAACTTTAACAAAAACAATCACAAATCTTAAAAAAATAAACAAAGACAAAAAAAAATCATTCCCAGGTGTTACTCGACTACCTGTTTCCACCACAATGTCCTGCGTCTCAGTGGTGGTCTTGTTCCTTAACCAATAAATTTTTTTTTCCATCCCACTCATGTACGTCTCCACTGTTGGGTCCATTCTAACTAAACAGTTCACGGACCTGTACAGCAGCGAAGTGTCTCCCCCTTTGGTCCCAGCGGTTCGTGTGTGTTGCAGCGTGACCATAGGCGTGAGGCGAGAGCACTGGACGATGGCTGAACAAGCAGACATAGCGAGGCGAGGCGAGGCTAGGCGAGCCGAGGCTTATGGATGTCTGAGAGTCGCGAACGGAAAGTCTTCAAGAGCCGGACGGATATTTTTGAATGTCTTCTTACGACCAAACTGAAATAGGAATCCAGTAACTTTCTTCTGTCATTTTTTTCACCAATGGAAGCTTAAAGAATGGGTGTATTTGTTATGTTAGTTACTCGTTTAATACTGTTGGTTACGTTACAATCTTGGTAATATGTGATCAGCTTTTACTACAACCTAACAATAACACACCTCCATCACCTCGCCAGGTCGTTACTCCGGCACCAAATCACTCAATGTATTATTTCAATCATCTTTGTATTCCTTCTATTAAGTTTTGGTAATTAAGTGACACCAAGAGGGGGGTTAGGGAAGGAATAGAGTAAACAGGACAAAAAATATATATATATAAATATAAAATATAAATTAATATAACACTATTGGAATACAGGACACATTTATTTATAATGTCGCAATAAGAGAAAAGACAATTACATAAACGTTTTTAGGTTATTTTCTGTAAACTTTTCGGTATATTATTTTGAGGTGCAATTCCACTCCACTTTCCACACTTATTTTTTTAACAATTGTACAATGTTCACTATTTTCAAACTACGTGGTGTTAGGCATTTATTGCAACATTTTCAATCATATTTCAGTAAGAGAATCATTTGTCAGAAAAATATTGCAATGTTGAAACGAAGATTTTATAGTAATTTCATGTACAAGTTCAACGACCTGGCCTGGCGAGCGAGAGTATAAGTCTTCAGAGTCCTACCAAGTGAAAGAAAACGGACATTATCTATGGATCTACATAAAAAAAAAAAACTAAAAAATGAGTAAGTATTTGATATCCTACCTCGAAATAAACATGTACGACTAATATCTAAAGTTTAAATGAAATAAAAACGATAATTCACCGTAATGTTGCAATGATAATTTTTTGGAATGCATCAGAAAGGAAGGGAGGATAAAGCTGGGCAGGTCTGGGCTGGGAAAAGAGGGCAGGAGGAAAAATATTGATTCCATGGAGCTGACTACACCTTTTCAGCACCTTAAAGGCACATTATTAAAGCTACGTAGAGGCCCATGGTCACATCAAAGGCATTCATTTATTTTTAACACATTTCTCAGGAACGTGAAAAAAAAACTTGAAGTGATTCGGTAAATTGGTCCTTGAATTCAGTTTTACTTTTACTTTTCTCAAAATTCCGAAAGTATATAATGTAAGTCTGAAAGTTAAAATAGTGTATGAAATAATGACTGAACTTAATAAACAAAATAAGAAAGAAAATATTAAGTTCTATTTTCCTCTAATTTGTTCAATGACTTTCAACACTCGTGAATAACTGAAAGGTATAAATTATAAGGATAAACTATGGTCTTTAAAACCTTAAGTATCACCTTGAAACTTTCCTATTCTAATAAACAAACAACACACAATTATGTATCAAATTAACACTTAATCTCTTACTTATCAATTCTTTCTACAGTTAAGTTATATTTGTACCACCTCAACAACTCATTCCTTTATCTTTTACACTGAATATACATAAGGAAAAGCTTCGTTAGTTTCTTCACCTTCTTTCCCTTCCTCTTACAATCCTCAACTCCACTCTAAGGTAACATCTAGCACAAGGAAGTCAAAGTTCAAGCCGCTTATCAAATTTTTATCTTTTACCGAGGTTTCGAGTCTTTCAAACGACACTGTAATCTCCTTTCCTTGCTATACTAATGGCTGCAACTCGTCTAGACTTATTGATCACTTAACCCTCCCTCCCCTCACCTCACTCTGACCTCCACTCAATAAAAGTTACTAATTTTCAAACATTTTCTGTCAATCTATTTTTAAAGTTCTTCATCCTGTATTTTCATTTTCATTCTCGCTATTCCCTTTATATCAGTAATGTTTTTGTCGGTAGTATTGTATTGTTATTGTATATATTTACTCACTTTATCTCTCCGCCTTGCCTATGGGATGAAACTAAATTATTATTATTATTATTATTATTATTATTATTATTATTATTATTATTATTTACCAGTATGCATTGGCTTTCTACGTTTCTTATTTACTCTTTGCTAAATGTTTTCAAAAAATGAGGCCCTGGCAGTCCTTCCAAAGTAAGCTCCCTTTAAGTGGTGCGTCAGAGCTCCTTATGAAGTAAATTCCTCATCTTTTTGGTAAATGTCTTAGTCTTTTTATGGCGAGCTTCTCATCGTCATGCAGCCATCCAGCCATCCATCCCCTGCTGAGAGGCTAATACCAAATTACTTTTCAGGAGACTAAAAAAAAGGTTGCAGCGTCAGGAATCTCATTGCTGAAAACACAGAGTCATTAAGATATTTGTAGAACTTTTATAAATAATAAAGTTTTTCTTTTTTTTAATGAGGCTATCATGGTAAAAAAAAATTACAATAAAAAAAAAAAAAGTAAAAGCTAGGATGGTTTTTAATTAACACGAAGTTTGTTTTTTTTAGGCAAAGAGGATATATTTTAGCAAAACTTATCACATGGTAAATAATAATAATAATAATAATAATAATAATAATAATAATAATAATAATAATAACAATAACAATAACAATAATAAGAATAATAACAATAATAACAATAATAATAATAATAATAATAATAATAACAATAACTCCTTTTCTCCACAATGAAGCTGAATCAAAACTTTCCTAAAAGCAGCGCAATTAAAGCCGGTCTTGGTGAGCCTTTCTCGGACCTTGGCTCAACGACAGAGGCGGGAGAGGAGAGAGTGGAAGCAGCGTGAGGTGTGTGCTGTCACGGAGCCTCAATGGTGTGTGTGTTGCTGTGCGTTGGTGTGTGGCGAGGCTTGTGTGTCTGACGAAAGTAGGTTGATTATTTATCCTCCTCCTACTCCTCCTCCTCCTCCTCCTCTTCTTCATCCTCCTCCTCCTCCTCCAGGTGAATTAGACACGAGGTAATTTGGCAAAGTTGAGAGTGACACCAATACGCTAGCTCAGGTCAGGTGAGGTCAGTTTATACACATTATACTTATTATTCTATCTTACAAGAGGCCTCTCCGATATTTTCTTTTCTTCTCTTCTCTTTCCATCAGCCTTCCATCAGCCTTCCACCACCACCACCACCACCACCACTCCCACCACCACCATCACTTTGAACCCTCGCCTCAGGCCATCTAGTGGAGAGTGGTTCGGGGAGGCACAGGGTCAAGATCGCTGGGGAGCCGATCCTGCCTTGTTTAGTGTAAGTGTTTCGCAGAAGCCAAAGTTCACCTGCCAGAAGCAATTAAAAAGAATGAAAGTGTAGGAGGAGGAGGAGGAGAAGGAGAAGGAGGAGGAGGAGATGGAGGAGGAGGAGGAGGAGGAACATGATTCAAAATAAGATGAAGAAGTGGACGATAAAGATGATGAAGATGGTGATGATAAAGATGATGATGATGAAGATGATGAGAAAGATGATGAGGAAGAAGATGAAGAAGTGAAAGAAAACGATGAAGAAGGAAAGACGGATGAAGATAAATACAATGAAGAATAAGAACAACAACAACAACAACAAAAAGACGACGAAGATGAAAAATAAAGAAAAAATGAAAAAGACAAAAAACAACAAAAAACATCTAATTATCTCTTTGTTCTTTTACATCTACAGTGTTTTCCTTGTTTTGTTTGCCTTTTCCTTTTCCTCGCCACCTTCATCCAGTTGACTTGCGTTACTCCATTTTCTTTACGTATAGACACAAGACACTGGGAGGGAGAGGTAAGGGCGAGGTTAAAACAGGAGACGGATATGCGCACTGCGGCTCTTACTTTTTTTTTTCCTACCTCTCTCTCTTATAGTCCTTTTGCTATTATTTCTTTACGTTTTCCACTCTTCTCCTCTCTCCTCCCAACTCCTCCATTCTATCTTTTTTATCTCTCTCTCTCATCCTGTCCTTCCCTTTCCGTTTCCTTCCCCCGAGAGAGCAAGGAAAAGCAAACATAGAATTGTGTGTGGCATCACGACCGCTGTTGACAGTTTCTTTTTCCTCTCTCTCTCTCTCTCTCTCTCTCTCTCTCTCTCTCTCTCTCTCTCTCTCTCTCTCTCTCTCTCTCTCTCTCTCTTTTCTCTCTTTCTCTCTTTCTCTCTTTCTCTCTCTCTCTCTCTCTCTCTCTCTCTCTCTCTCTCTCTCTCTCTCTCTCTCTCTCTCTCTCTCTCTCTCTCTCTAA
>JAXIVD010001582.1:25000-37500 GCA_036785275.1 Cancer borealis
TCCTTGGATACGTTTTGGGAGAGTCGTCAGCTTCATTACGAGTAAGCTTAGTTGTGTTGTCGATAAGAACTGATGTTAATACTGCTAAGTTTTGTGTCGAAGTACATTTTTCTTCAGAGTACTTGTTAGATAAGTTAAATAAACCATATCTTAAACGTTTAATTAATGAGGTTGAAATGATACACTGAGGAGGATAAGGCAAGGCAAGGCAAGGCAAGGCAAGGCAAGGCAAGGCAAGGCAAGGCAAGGCAAGGCAAGGCAAGGCAAGGATAAAGTAGGGCAGGTAAGGGGCAGGGCAGGATAAGGCAAGGACAGGAAAGGGCAGAGGAGGGCAGGAAAAGGAAGGGAAAGGGAAAGCAAGGCAAGGGAAGGCAGGGCAGAGGAAAACAGGGGAAGGCAAGGGAGGGAAAGGGGAGTGAAAAACAGGGGAGGGACAGGGGAGGGAAAGGTAGGGAAGGGACATGAGACGGGGACTAGCTAAATAAGTACAGCAAGCAAACTATTCTGACCCGCCAACCCAATCTCCTTTTTTTTTTCTCTCTCTCTCTCTCTCTCTCTCTCTCTCTCTCTCTCTCTCTCTCTCTCTCTCTCTCTCTCTCTCTCTCTTTCTCTCTCTCTCTCTCTCTCTCTCTCTCTCTCTCTCTCTCTCTCTAATTCTAACTCTAATGGGGTAATCCTGGCAGCGCTGCGGGTCACTGGTCGCCTGGCTGGCTGCTCCAATCACCGGGTAATGAGGTGACGCTCGCATTCCTGTTTCCCTCACACACTCATTGGCCTCATGAATACTAATCCTCCTCCTCCTCCTCCTCCTCCTCCTCCTCCTCCTCCTCCTCCTCCTCCTCCTCCTCCTCCTCCTCCTCCTCTTCCTCCTCCCCTGGTCCCCTGGACCAGATAAAATTTCCCCGAAAATCTTGAAAGAGGTCAAGCATCAGATCAGTAAACCGCTTGCAATCATATTCAATAAATCCTTAAGGATTGGTAAAGTTCCATCAGATTGGAAACGTGCTAATGTAGCCCCAATCTTCAAAAAGGGAGACAAGTCACAACCCGGAAATTATAGGCCAATCAGTCTGACGTCAGTAGTATGTAAATTAATGGAGACAATCATTCGTGACAATATGGTGAAATTCCTTGAATACAACGATATAATTAAACCCTCACAACATGGTTTCCGTAATAAACGTTCATGTCTAACTAACTTATTAGACTTCTTTTACAATGTTTTTGACACGTACGATGAAAGCAGAGCAGTAGATATCATATATCTGGATTTTCAAAAGGCCTTTGATAAAGTTCCCCATCAACGATTGCTTAACAAACTAAAGACTCACGGTATCTCTGGTAGCATCTACAATTGGCTTCAGGACTGGCTCTCTGAACGTAAACAGAGAGTAGTCTTAAACGGTGTCACCTCTCAATGGTTAAACGTCAAAAGTGGCGTACCACAGGGTTCAGTACTTGGCCCTATTTTGTTTCTGATATATGTTAATGACATAGATGATGGGATCTCATGCAAAATATCAAAATTCGCTGACGATACGAAAATTGCCAGTAAAGTAACTTCGATAAGTGACAGAGAAGTCTTACAATCAGACCTTGATCGACTAACGTCTTGGGCCAATAAATGGCAAATGAAATTTAACGTTGATAAATGTAAGGTACTACATATCGGAAGAAATAATGATCACGTTCAGTACCAAATGAATGGAAAACTACTTTCTGCAGTGAACAAGGAAAAAGATCTAGGAATCACAATATCAAGCGATTTAAAACCCAGTCAGCATTGCTCAGAGGTAGTTAAAACCGCTAACAGATTGGTCGGCTTTATTGGGCGTACTTTCGAAAATAAATCAGAAAAAGTCATATTAAAACTACATAATTCACTAGTACGACCTCATCTTGAATATTGCGTACAGTTCTGGTCCCCATATTACAGAGAGGACATTGACAAACTGGAAAGAGTCCAGCGTAGAATAACGAAAATGATTCCAAGGCTGAAAAATAAACCTTATGAAGAAAGACTTAAAAAATTAAACTTATTCAGCCTCGAAAAACGAAGGATGAGAGGAGATTTAATTGAAATGTTCAAGATAATTAAAGGATTTGATAATATCAATGCAGAAGATTACATTACTTTTGATCGATCAAATATAACAAGAAGACGTCATACTTTTAAGATTACTGGTAAAAGATTCACATCAAACGAAGCCAAACATTTCTTTTTCAATCGGATCGTTAACGTTTGGAACTCCCTGCCCGCCAATGTCGTCGACAGTAAAACAATTAATACATTCAAAAATAGACTGGACAAATACTTAGAAGCCAATCCGCAACTAAAACATTATTCGTCAACATAGTAAACTTTGAGCAAGTTCCTTCTAATGTACAGTAATTACAAAATCTCGATTCGGAAGGACGTCGCTAGGGGCCTGACATCGCTTGCCAGGTAGTAGTGTTAGTGACAGTAGTATTAGGCTAGACTAATCTAATTCCACGCATTTATTTATTTATTTTTACTTATATTGCATGGTTGGCCTTCCTCTCCTGCCAGTCGTGGCTGGTGGGAGAATCCCTCACCCTTACTATCCTGTATCCTTCATCCCAGATTAGATAGTGTAGTCTAGTTTATCACAAACAGCCTCGTAAGGGCCAGTAGGCCTGTTGCTGTTTGCTCTTCCTATGTGTTCCTATGTGTTCCTCCTCCTCCTCCTCCTCCTCCTCCTCCTCCTCCTCCTAGTCCGTCCGTCCATCCGTTTTCCGCCGCCGCGCCTCAACGTGACGCCGCCAACATTCTGTACAGACTCACTCATTGTCATTCTCTCTCATTCTCTCTCTCTCTTTCTCTCTCTCTCTCTCTCTCTCTCTCTCTCTCTCTCTCTCTCTCTCTCTCTCTCTCTCTCTCTCTCTCTCTCTCTAATTCTAACTCTAATGGGGTAATCCTGGCAGCGCTGCGGGTCACTGGTCGCATGGCTGGCTGCTCCAATCACCGGGTAATGAGGTGACGCTCGCATACCTGCTTCCCTCACACACTCATTGGCCTCATTAGATACTAATCCTCCTCCTCCTCCTCCTCCTCCTCCTCCTCCTCCTCCTCCTCCTCCTCCTCTTCCACAGGGTTCAGTACTTGGCCCTATTTTGTTTCTGATATATGTTAATGACATAGATGATGGGATCTCATGCAAAATATCAAAATTCGCTGACGATACGAAAATTGCCAGTAAAGTAACTTCGATAAGTGACAGAGAAGTCTTACAATCAGACCTTGATCGACTAACGTCTTGGGCCAATAAATGGCAAATGAAATTTAACGTTGATAAATGTAAGGTACTACATATCGGAAGAAATAATGATCACGTTCAGTACCAAATGAATGGAAAACTACTTTCTGCAGTGAACAAGGAAAAAGATCTAGGAATCACAATATCAAGCGATTTAAAACCCAGTCAGCATTGCTCAGAGGTAGTTAAAACCGCTAACAGATTGGTCGGCTTTATTGGGCGTACTTTCGAAAATAAATCAGAAAAAGTCATATTAAAACTACATAATTCACTAGTACGACCTCATCTTGAATATTGCGTACAGTTCTGGTCCCCATATTACAGAAAGGACATTGACAAACTGGAAAGAGTCCAGCGTAGAATAACGAAAATGATTCCAAGGCTGAAAAATAAACCTTATGAAGAAAGACTTAAAGAATTAAACTTATTCAGCCTCGAAAAACGAAGGATGAGAGGAGATTTAATTGAAATGTTCAAGATAATTAAAGGATTTGATAATATCAATGCAGAAGATTACATTACTTTTGATCGATCAAATATAACAAGAAGACGTCATACTTTTAAGATTACTGGTAAAAGATTCACATCAAACGAAGCCAAACATTTCTTTTTCAATCGGATCGTTAACGTTTGGAACTCCCTGCCCGCCAATGTCGTCGACAGTAAAACAATTAATACATTCAAAAATAGACTGGACAAATACTTAGAAGCCAATCCGCAACTAAAACATTATTCGTCAACATAGTAAACTTTGAGCAAGTTCCTTCTAATGTACAGTAATTACAAAATCTCGATTCGGAAGTACGTCGCTAGGGGCCTGACATCGCTTGCCAGGTAGTAGTGTTAGTGACAGTAGTAATAGGCTAGTCTAATCTAATTCCACGCATTTATTTATTTAATTTTACTTATATTGCATGGTTGGCCTTCCTCTCCTGCCAGTCGTGGCTGGTGGGAGAATCCCTCACCCTTACTATCCTGTATCCTTCATCCCAGATTAGATAGTGTAGTCTAGTTTATCACAAACAGCCTCGTAAGGGCCAGTAGGCCTGTTGCTGTTTGTTCTTCCTATGTGTTCCTATGTGTTTGTTCCTCCTCCTAGTCCGTCCGTCCGTCCGTTATCCGCCGCCGCGCCTCACCGTGACGCCGCCAACATTCTGTACAGACTCACTCACTGTCATTCTCTCTCATTCTCTCTCTCTCTCTCTCTCTCTCTCTCTCTCTCTCTCTCTCTCTCTCTCTCTCTCTCTCTCTCTCTCTCTCTCTCTCTCTCTCTCTCTCCAGTAAAAATAATGAAATTCCTCTAAATTAATGGAATGTTATGTTGTGTACCGGTCCGTCCATCCTATCTTGGTAGCGTCATTCTCGAGTCTCAATGTTTTTATTCAATATTGCATTCCGTAAGTGTTATATAGTTTCTTGTTAATAATTTCCGGCACGCAGTGAATGTAACGTAGGTGTGTGTGTGTGTGTGTGTGTGTGTGTGTGTGTGTGTGTGTGTGTGTGTGTGTGTGTGTGTGTGTGTGTGTGTGTGTGTGTGTGTGTGTGTGTGTGTGTGTGTGTGTGTGTGTGTGTGTGTGTGTGTGTGTGTGTGTGTGTGTGTGTGTGTGTGTGTAGGTGTGTGTGTGTGTGTGTGTGTGTGTTTGTGTGTCAAGGTTTCCAGTAAATATAAATGCGATGCCAGATATGATTGCCTGATAACATCTTCACTCTGTCAGGTTACGCCGAGTCGGGTTGGATTGAGTTGAGTCGCGTCAGAACACTCTTAGGAAACTGTAGCGGTGGTTACACAATCGTCTGCATTGTTAATCACTACGCACTGAACACGTCCTTCACTGACCATTGACCCGTGTTTGACCTCACCTCATTAACACAGCGATTGACCTGACCGCTCTTTCTTCCTTGCTCGCTACCTTTCCCTGACATTATTTTGAGGTACAATTACAACATTAACATGATTTCTAACTATTTCTGTGGTATTTAAAGGTTACAAATTGGTTGTTTAATGTACATAATTAGGTGGATGCACGTTATGAAGATGAGGTGATGTTGGGGACAGGGGCGTGGGCGTGGGCAGGAGCAGGGACGTGGGTGGTATGAGTTATGATGATGAGGTGAGTGTGAGGATGGGAAGAGTTGTGTTGTGTTGTGTTGTGTTGTGTTGTGTTGTGTTGTGTTGTGTTGTGTTGTGTTTTTTGTGTTGTGTTGTGTTGTGTTGTGTTGTGTTTCATTTTGTTTTCCCATGTGTAAGTGGATTACACTTTAGTAAGAGTTATATATAGGAAAACGAAATAACTCTAACCCGTTATATTGTGTGGATTTAAAGGGATGATCTCCATGCATTTTGGTGGTATGAAAACAAGCATCGTTCAGTAAAGTTAAATCTTATGTATCCCATTATAAACATTTGACAATATAGAGTTAAATTAGTGGGGGTTTTTTATTTATTATAGTAGTAATAAAAAAACTGACTTCAGATTCGAGAACAATTTTCAAGAGATGTCAAAATTCTGGTGGAAATGTTCGGCGCATAAAATCGAAGATCCATTTCCGTTACAGATACGTGAACAAATATTGGACTAAAACTTGTACATCTTTTTGCAATAAGATTTGTTGAGTAAGTTTTCTTATTTCAGGAAATGCTTGTGTAAAAACAGTCAAAAACCATCGGGAAAAGGGTTTTTATGTTCTATATTTTCCAGAGTAACCGTTCAGGATAAGGAAACCAGATGAGGCTCCTCCATTGGCCCTTATTATTGAAGCAGACTGTGACAAGGCAGCAAGGCAGCAACTCAACTCATAACTGATATTCACGACCTGGATAACTGATCAACCTTCGTCACCTTGACTCAGGATCAACACACTCATTCCCGGGAAGGTTCGATAACTTCAACCAAACACTTGATGACCACTAACAAATCGTTGCCGTAAAACCACCTATTCAGTAACTTTGGATGAAATTAAGTTTATGCTTTGCATTCTGATAAATAAATAATGATAATGTTATAATCACTCTTCCCTCCCATCTGAGCCAACCTTCCTCCAAAATGTTTCCGTCTCCGGTGCTGCGTGTCATACCCGAAGGGCGCGTCCCTCGGGCCATCAGCAGGACGGAGGGTCATTGAGTGCATTACCAAGGGGAGGATACCGTTGTGTGTCCATTGTAATAATATAACTCACTCAATTAACTCCTTCACTCACACACCTCATATATACACATAATATATATATATATATATATATATATATATATATATATATATATATATATATATATATATATATATATATATATATATATGTATATAAGAGCATCTATGAACTCAAAAAATGGAATAATCATAACATCAATTCAGATAAAATTCAAGGTAATTCATTTCCAAAGTTTGTCCAGCAAACTTTCCATTATTTCAGTAAATATTCGGAAACTTCACAATAATAATCATGTTTCGTGGATTTCTATTCAATGCGAGTATTTCCATCACTATTTATTTCCCGCATATTTTTCCGTCACTACAATTTCAGTCATAACCTCACTTGCATTTCCATATGAATGTCTATATATTTTTTTCTTTTATACCGTATTCTCTCACAGCCTCGACATCTCTAGTATCTTTCCGTAACAACTTTCTAGATGGATGGACGCATTCATCTCTTGCATCCATTCAAAACATTCCCTCTGAGTATTCTTTCTACTTCCGTCAACATTTCCTTTCCCTTCACATCCTCCCACATTTCTTTCCTGGTCAAAGCTTCACCAGAATCTCCTTTAACTATTGTTCTGCATCTTTGTAACTTTTCAAACCTTATTTTTTACCACAGTTTTCTTTTCTTTATAAATTTCCGTAACATATCTAGTTAGTCCTTGATATCCTGCAAAAAAAATCCTAATTCTACCTCCCTCTCTTGTCACAATAATAGTCTTTCCTCTATCCTTAATAAACGTCAAGCATTTTCCTGGCGAGTCTTCTCCAATGTTTCCTTCAGCCTTCCTTCCTGGTTCTCCTTTTATCGCCTGTGACATTAGTGCCTCCTGGGGCAGAATTTCATTAAATGCTTCTTGGCACTTGGTCGATCTCATCCACCACCTCGCATCCATTTTCAGGTCATTTTACCATCATGTTTCTTCCTTTTTCCTCCACACTTTTTCCTGTCCAGCGATAGTCATCTGAACGTTATCATCCTGCTTAGTTTCCTCTTCCTTTTATACTCCTCTCGTTCCTATTATATTTTTTCTCTCTCTCAATTTATTGTCTAGTTTCATGTATTGCATTATTTTTTTATTTATTTATTTTTTTTTTTTTTTACTATTTATGATTATATTGAAGTGCTTCGTCTTTTTTATTTTTCTGAATATATATTTTTTTTTTAGATACAAGTCAGTTTCCTCACCTTCTCCTAATGCCGTAATTCTCTCTCTCTTATGTTCTCGTGTTTTATTTTTTTGTCTTCCACTTTCCCAGACTACCTTTCCTTTCTCGCTGACTACCGCGGAAAGTCTCGCCTCATAACTCTGCCGCATTACTTCCATCTCATTCCCAGCTGCTGCAGACTTCATCTTTTTGCATCCTCCGTCTTTCTTGAGACGTTTTTTTTTTTTTTAAGGAAGGTAAAATATTATGCCATCAACCTCATGTGGTTCTTTACTAACAAAATTTAACCTAAAATCCATCATAACCTAATCTTAAATAACTCTTTGGAATATTTAGAATGGATTTATGTATTGAATGAGCTGAATGCTATTATGAAGACATTAAACCATTGGTGAAATACAGTTTTGGTTTAGTTAATGTCTTTTTTTTCTACTATTGTGTCCTTTTTAACATATCTGGTGCGAGTGGTGGTGGTCAAGGACAGTTAATTAATTCATCAAAGGTCAAGCAAGACAACTAGCAGTGGTGGCAAGTAATTTTTTCTCTCTCTCATTATGATATTATTTAATGATAGCGGGGAGGATGAGGAGGATAAGATGATAGTAATGATGGTGGTGGTTATACATCGTTCCTTTTTAAAACATCCTTATATAAAGAAACAAATCAACTTTAACAAAAACAATCACAAATCTTAAAAAAATAAACAAAGACAAAAAAAAATCATACCCAGGTGTTACTCGACTACCTGTTTCCACCACAATGTCCTGCGTCTCAGTGGTGGTCTTGTTCCTTAACCAATAAACATTTTTTTCCATCCCACTCATGTACGTCTCCACTGTTGGGTCCATTCTAACTAAACAGTTCACGGACCTGTACAGCAGCGAAGTGTCTCCCCCTTTGGTCCCAGCGGTTCGTGTGTGTTGCAGCGTGACCATAGGCGTGAGGCGAGAGCACTGGACGATGGCTGAACAAGCAGACATAGCGAGGCGAGGCGAGGCGAGGCGAGGCGAGGCTTATGGTGTCTGAGAGTCGCGAACGGAAAGTCTTCAAGAGCCGGACGGATATTTTTGAATGTCTTCTTACGACCAAACTGAAATAGGAATCCAGTAACTTTCTTCTGTCATTTTTTTCACCAATGGAAGCTTAAAGAATGGGTGTATTTGTTATGTTAGTTACTCGTTTAATACTGTTGGTTACGTTACAATCTTGGTAACATGTGATCAGCTTTTACTACAACCTAACAATAACACACCTCCATCACCTCGCCAGGTCGTTACTCCGGCACCAAATCACTCAATGTATTATTTCAATCATCTTTGTATTCCTTCTATTAAGTTTTGGTAATTAAGTGACACCAAGAGGGGGGTTAGGGAAGGAATAGAGTAAACAGGACAAAAAAAATATATATATAAATATAAAATATAAATTAATATAACACTATTGGAATACAGGACACATTTATTTATAATGTCGCAATAAGAGAAAAGACAATTACATAAACGTTTTTAGGTTATTTTCTGTAAACTTTTCGGTATATTATTTTGAGGTGCAATTCCACTCCACTTTCCACACTTTTATTTTTTTAACAATTGTACAATGTTCACTATTTTCAAACTACGTGGTGTTAGGCATTTATTGCAACATTTTCAATCATATTTCAGTAAGAGAATCATTTGTCAGAAAAATATTGCAATGTTGAAACGAAGATTTTATAGTAATTTCATGTACAAGTTCAACGACCTGGCCTGGCGAGCGAGAGTATAAGTCTTCAGAGTCCTACCAAGTGAAAGAAAACGGACATTATCTATGGATCTACATAAAAAAAAAACTAAAAAATGAGTAAGTATTTGATATCCTACCTCGAAATAAACATGTACGACTAATATCTAAAGTTTAAATGAAATAAAAACGATAATTCACCGTAATGTTGCAATGATAATTTTTTGGAATGCATCAGAAAGGAAGGGAGGATAAAGCTGGGCAGGTCTGGGCTGGGAAAAGAGGGCAGGAGGAAAAATATTGATTCCATGGAGCTGACTACACCTTTTCAGCACCTTAAAGGCACATTATTAAAGCTACGTAGAGGCCCATGGTCACATTAAAGGCATTAATTTATTTTTAACACATTTCTCAGGAACGTGAAAAAAAAACTTGAAGTGATTCGGTAAATTGGTCCTTGAATTCAGTTTTACTTTTACTTTTCTCAAAATTCCGAAAGTATATAATGTAAGTCTGAAAGTTAAAATAGTGTATGAAATAATGACTGAAATTAATAAACAAATTAAGAAAGAAAATATTAAGTTCTATTTTCCTCTAATTTGTTCAATGACTTTCAACACTCGTGAATAACTGAAAGGTATAAATTATAAGGATAAACTATGGTCTTTAAAACCTTAAGTATCACCTTGAAACTTTCCTATTCTAATAAACAAACAACACACAATTATGTATCAAATTAACACTTAATCTCTTACTTATCAATTCTTTCTACAGTTAAGTTATATTTGTACCACCTCAACAACTCATTCCTTTATCCTTTACACTGAATATACATAAGGAAAAGCTTCGTTAGTTTCTTCACCTTCTTTCCCTTCCTCTTACAATCCTCAACTCCACTCTAAGGTAACATCTAGCACAAGGAAGTCAAAGTTCAAGCCGCTTATCAAATTTTTATCTTTTACCGAGGTTTCGAGTCTTTCAAACGACACTGTAATCTCCTTTCCTTGCTATACTAATGGCTGCAACTCGTCTAGACTTATTGATCACTTAACCCTCCCCCCCCTCACCTCACTCTGACCTCCACTCAATAAAAGTTACTAATTTTCAAACATTTTCTGTCAATCTATTTTTAAAGTTCTTCATCCTGTATTTTCATTTTCATTCTCGCTATTCCCTTTATATCAGTAATGTTTTTGTCGGTAGTATTGTATTGTTATTGTATATATTTACTCACTTTATCTCTCCGCCTTGCCTATGCCTTGGGATGAAACTAAATTATTATTATTATTATTATTATTATTATTATTATTATTATTATTATTATTATTATTATTATTATTATTATTATTATTATTATTTACCAGTATGCATTGGCTTTCTACGTTTCTTATTTACTCTTTGCTAAATGTTTCCAAAAAATGAGGCCCTGGCAGCCCTTTCAAAGTAAGCTCCCTTTAAGTGGTGCGTCAGAGCTCCTTATGAAGTAAATTCCTCATCTTTTTGGTAAATGTCTTAGTCTTTTTATGGCGAGCTTCTCATCGTCATGCAGCCATCCAGCCATCCATCCCCTACTGAGAGGCTAATACCAAATTACTTTTCAGGAGACTAAAAAAAAGGTTGCAGCGTCAGGAATCTCATTGCTGAAAATACAGAGTCATTAAGGTATTTGTAGAAGTTTTATAAATAATTAAGTTTTTCTTTTTTTTAATGAGGCTATCATGGTAAAAAAAAATTACAATAAAAAAAAAAAAAGTAAAAGCTAGGATGGATTTTAATTAACGCGAAGTTTGTTTTTTTTGGGCAAAGAGGATATATTTTAGCAAAACTTATCACATGGTAAATAATAATAATAATAATAATAATAATAATAATAATAATAATAATAACAATAACAATAACAATAACAATAACAATAATAATAATAATAATAATAATAATAATAATAACAATAACAATAATAACAATAATAATAATAATAATAATAATAATAACAATAACTCCTTTTCTCCACAATGAAGCTGAATCAAAACTTTCCTAAAAGTAGCGCAATTAAAGCCGGTCTTGGTGAGCCTTTCTCGGACCTTGGCTCAACGACAGAGGCGGGAGAGGAGAGAGTAGAAGCAGCGTGAGGTGTGTGCTGTCACGGAGCCTCAATGGTGTGTGTGTTGGTGTTCGTTGTTGTGTGGCGAGGCTTGTGTGTCTGACGAAAGTAGGTTGATTATTTATCCTCCTCCTCCTCCTCCTCCTCCTCCTCTTCTTCATCCTCCTCCTCCTCCTCCTCCAGGTGAATTAGACACGAGGTAATTTGGCAAAGTTGAGAGTGACACCAATACGCTAGCTCAGGTCAGATGAGGTCAGTTTATACACATTATACTTATTATTCTATCTTACAAGAGGCCTCTCCGATATTTTCTTTTCTTCTCTTCTCTTTCCATCAGCCTTCCATCAGCCTTCCACCACCACCACCACCACCACCACCACTCCCACCACCACCATCACTTTGAACCCTCGCCTCAGGCCATCTAGTGGAGAGTGGTTCGGGGAGGCACAGGGTCAAGATCGCTGTGGAGCCGATCCTGCCTTGTTTAGTGTAAGTGTTTCGCAGAAGCCAAAGTTCACCTGCCAGAAGCAATTAAAAAGAATGAAAGTGTAGGAGGAGGAGGAGGAGAAGGAGAAGGAGGAGGAGGAGATGGAGGAGGAGGAGGAGGAGGAGGAACATGATTAAAAATAAGATGAAGAAGTGGACGATAAAGATGATGAAGATGATGATAAAGATGATGATGATGAAGATGATGAGAAAGATGATGAGGAAGAAGATGAAGAAGTGAAAGAAAACGATGAAGAAGGAAAGGCGGATGAAGATAAATACAATGAAGAATAAGAACAACAACAACAACAACAAAAAGACGACGAAGATGAAAAATAAAGAAAAAATGACAAAGACAAAAAACAACAAAAAACATCTAATTATCTCTTTGTTCTTTTACATCTACAGTGTTTTCCTTGTTTTGTTTGCCTTTTCCTTTTCCTCGCCACCTTCATCCAGTTGACTTGCGTTACTCCATTGTCTTTACGTATAGACACAAGACACTGGGAGGGAGAGGTAAGGGCGAGGTTAAAACAGGAGACGGCT
>JAXIVD010001582.1:40000-42500 GCA_036785275.1 Cancer borealis
TGTTGTTGAATTGTTCCTTGGTGGAGTCTCGCACCATTTGTCTCCTGGATCTTTGTGACTCGTCCAATAGCGTCTGTTTGGCCATACAGCACATAAAAGACAATGGGAAACCGGAGGCTGAGTGATGGTGAGAGTGTGGTGGTGGTGGTGGTGGTGGTGGCGGTGGTTGCGGTGGTGGGAGCGACGAGGCAGCCATTACAAAGTCTGTCAACATGGCGAGATATATTTTTCTTCACTGTTTTCTAAGCGTGGACGAGAGGAAGGAAGGAAGCGAGAGGGAAAGATATAGCTTACCTTACGAATGGACGGCGTGGAGGCGGTGACGAAGGTAGTAATAAAGGGAAGTGCTGCTGCTGATGATGATGATGATAGTTACGTATACAGAGCCCCGTCCAGTCCTGTGAAATAGATATAAATGATTAAAATAAATAAAAACACTCGCACACTCACTAACTCATTCATTAATTCACTCACTTGTTTCTTTTTTTTTTAATCTC
Source organism: Cancer borealis (assembly GCA_036785275.1). Classification (NCBI taxonomy): domain Eukaryota; kingdom Metazoa; phylum Arthropoda; class Malacostraca; order Decapoda; family Cancridae; genus Cancer; species Cancer borealis. Next base: position 40,498 of record JAXIVD010001582.1, read on the forward strand.
TGGTGAAGCGAAGCAAAACAAAACTTTATCCACTATGAATAATGAAACTGATACACGACACGACAGAGATTTGGGAAAACTTATTCAAAGAGGTTCGTTGTGAAACCATAAATATCGATGAACTTGTGAAACTCAGATAATGGCGTTATCGGGGAGTGACAACGGTGGTGGCGATAACGAATACTCTCTAGAAACGGAGGCGGTAATGTGTTAAGTAAGTCAGTCAGTCAGTCAGTCAGTCAGTCAGTCAGTCAGTCAGTCAGTCAGTCAGTCAGTCAGTCAGTCAGTCAGTCAGTCAGTCTATCCCAGTCCACGTCCTTCACTAGATACTAACTTGGCCGCCGTAAAGAGAGTAGCAGTAGGGAGGGTAGATGTTGTCTGCCTGACTCGCCACGCCACTGTAAGGTTAAGGAGAGGTGGTGAGGAGGCGGCGGGTTAGAGAGTCGGGGGAGGCGAAGCACTTGAGTCATTGTTTAGTTGGTAGTTACATTCCGTACCTTTGCATATATCAACTATCTTTACGTTATTTATATACTTCACCTGGTGTGGCGTAGATGATTTATAGTCTTTTGGAAGAGGAACTTAACATACATACACAGCGTGAAAGGAAGCAAATCTAAATTATCTCCATCCAACCCATGATTCGAACACAGTATCACTTGGCTGTGAGTCGAGCGCGCGGACCACTACACCACCGGGCCGCACAAAACCATAAATATCTATAGAAAATAATGTGTTTGTTACGTTATGTAATACTTTGACTCACTCAGACGATTGTTACTACATGATATCGGTGACACTTTTCAGTCACACCTTATTGTTGACGATGATCCAGGAAAGCATTAAGGAACGAACGTAAATTTATGGTATTAAACGTTGGGTTGTGAAAAGATGTAGCAACTTCTATCAACCGATTAAGAGGCTCCTCCCCCTTAATACACGCCATCTATTGACCATTCCGCTAACTAACTGATATGTACTGGTGCTATTTTTTTTACATCTATCCTCGTAGTTTCAATTAGGTTTCCCTTCTCTATATAGGTCTCCTCTCACCCTCGTACTAACTTTTAAATTCACTTGTTACCTGGTCCCTTTGTCCTCCTCTGCCTGTTAAGTATGTCTTGAGAGAAGAACTGTACTACACATAAGGCCTCTTCTATTTGTTCTCAATAATCTACTCCGGATTCTGCTCGGAATCCGAATCCGTTTTGGATTAATTGGGTGCAAATAGAACAGCAGAATCTGTTTTGGATTCGCTGGATCAAAACAATAACAATGAGAGGCCAGTCGCTGCCCAGCCGTCACACTAGTCACTTCTCCGAGGAAGTGTTGAGAGTTACAACTTTCATTTCCTGATGCATTTAGGGTGACAGCGGCACCCTTAATTATCACCAACCTGCTTATTGTACAATAAAAAAATCATTATATAACTAAATGTGTTATTGAAAACACCATTAGATTCTTGAAAAGTAGATTCAAGTCTGATGAACCTCAAGGTTACTGCTCCACCTCTTTATTATAAATATACTATACATAGTGTACTCAACATATCTGTGAAGGTTTCTGGCGGTGCTCACCATTATTTACCTCGCAAAACTTCTTTGAAATTATAATAGGTTATGTTAGGTTGGTTAGGTTATGTCAAGTTATGGTTATGTTAAAGTTGTTAGGTTACGGTTATGTTATGGTTAGGTTAAGTTAGGTTCGATTATATAAGATTTTTACATTTTATCACCCGGAAGTTAGGGTTCGCAAATTAGTTTTTGGGGGGTTTGGTTATTAAAATGTAAAAATCTTATGTAACCGAACCTAACTGAACCGCACCAAACCTAACTTAACATACCCATAACATAACCGCAAACTAACCTAACAACCTTAACCTAACCATAACTTAACCAACATAACAAAATTTCAAAGACGTTTTGCGAGGTAAATAATGGTAAGCACCCCCTAAAACCTTCACAGATGTGTTGAGTACACTATGTATAGTATGTAAGACTTCA
>JAXIVD010001582.1:47500-52500 GCA_036785275.1 Cancer borealis
TATGTCAATGAAGACCGAAATGTTTGATTACTACTAATGAAAAGCAGTTTTAATATATACTTGAGAGCCATAAAAGGGAAAACAATTAATAGAGAACTTACTTAATATCACCTCTCAGTAATAGAAGATCAGTTAATCGAAATAATAGATAAATAAAGTATTTTTCTTTCTTTTAATGTTTCTTCGCTAACAAAATTTCACTCACTCACCTCTCTCTCTCTCTCTCTCTCTCTCTCTCTCTCTCTCTCTCTCTCTCTCTCTCTCTCTCTCTCTCTCTCCTCTCTCTCTCTCTCTCTCTCTCTCTCTCTCTCTCTCTCTCTCTCTCTCTCTCTCTCTCTCTCTCTCTCTCTCTCTCCCTCTCTCTCTCTCTCTCTCTCTCTCTCTCTCTCTCTCTCTCTCTCTCTCTCTCTCTCTCTCTCTCTCTCTCTCTCTCTCTCTCTCTCTCTCTCTCTCTCTCTCTCTCTCTCTCTCTCTCTCTCTCTCTCTCTCTCTCTCTCTCTCTCTCTCTCTCTCTCTCTCTCTCTCTCTCTCTCTCTCTCTCTCTCTCTCTCTCTCTCTTCTTTCCCCTCCTCTCTCTCCTTGCCTTGCGTTTCTATTTGCGAGCAGAAACAATGAATGACTCTGTTTTCAGACTTACCTTTCCACTCATAAATAAGAAACACGTGGGCAATAACCTCATAATTTGGGCGGTGAAGGACGCGTTCACACAGGTGTTCCGATAAAGGAATCAATGAGTCCTCGAGGGTTATGTGACAGTGTGTGTGTGTGTGTGTGTGTGTGTGTGTGTGTGTGTGTGTGTGTGTGTGTGTGTGTGTGTGTGTGTGTGTGTGTGTGTGTGTGTGTGTGTGTGTGTGTGTGTGTGTGTGTGTGTGTGTGTGTGTGTGTGTGTGTGTGTGTGTGTGTGTGTGTGTGTGTGTGTGTGTGTTTGTTTCTTTTTTTCATTGTTAGAGTAGAGTTTTCTTGGCTTGTGTCATTTCAGAGGCAATATTTTCCTGCCCTCCCTCGCTCCCTCGCTTGACTGACTGAAGGTCGGACGGAATCTTTGACTTCTGACGAATGAACTACAACGTTTTCTCTCCACATCCTCTCCTTCTCTGCCTCCACCCAACCCCGCTCCTCCCAAAAAAAAGATAAATAATAAAAACTATATAAAAAAACAGTCCCCCTCCCACACACATACGTTATACAACCGAATTGAATACATATTTTACGTTTTCTTTTGTACCACCACACACTAAACATTTACTGTCACCTGTATTACTACGAGTTAATCAAAACAAAACAGATGGACAGAAAGAGAAAGAAAAAAAAGAAAACACACACACGAAAATAGTTGAGAATTGGCACAAGGACATGGATGAGGAGGAGATGGCTGAGGATAAGGATGAGTAATGGGTCAATGATGAAGGAAATGCCAACCATTCCAACGACGAACACAATATATGGAAATACACTCGAACCGGGAAAAAGGAATCCAACATATGTCTGGAGGAGGAGGAGGAGGAGGAGAAGAAGGAGGAGGAGGAGGAGGAGGAGGAGGAGGAGGAGGAGGAGGAGGAGGAGGAGGAGGAGGAGGAGGAGGAAGTAGAGGAGGACTATGGAAAGTTGGAGGTAATTGAGTCACAAGAAGATGGAGAGTTGGGTCTCAGGAACACACCGCTTCTATAAAGACTCTGTCAGATCCTATGGTGTATGGGATCCGGAAAGGGGCATAGGGGGTTGGGGACCTCTCTTAAGGGAATCCAATACCATGTTTAGAATTTATGTGAGAGAGGCCTAATGCAGCCTAACTCAACTCAACCCAACTCAACCCAGCCCAGCCCAGTCTGTCTTGACGGGCGAGTAGGTAGAGGCAGGTGGTCTGTGTCTCGTCTGGGTTCCCGTTGGTTGCCTAACTTTGGGTTTTGCAGCAGCTGGTTTGCAGTTTACTATGAAAAGGGAGGTAACTATACTGCAACGTCAAACTGTTCTGAAGCTGGGAGGGAGGGAGGGAGGAAGGATAAGAGAGAGACACACACACACACACACACACACACACACACACACACACACACACACACACACACACACACACACACACACACACACACACACACACACACACACACACACACACACACACACACACACACACACACACAGACACACACACACACACACACACACACACACACACACACACACACACACACACACACACACACACACACACACACACACACACACACACACACACACACACACACACACACACACACAACACACACACACACACACACACACACAAAAGGGCTTCTGTTCGTTCTCCCTTAAGTGGCATCACGCTCTGGGAACACTTTATGTCACACTCTCTAAGCCGCCATTCCCGATCTTCAGTTTTTTTGTTCTAATTTATTTTGTTTACGTGACCAATCGCCAATGTTTTCGATATCACCAATGTTATCTATTCGTTTTCCTTACAGATTTAAGTAGTTTTTTCTATCTTCCTGGCATTATTTCATCTTTCTTGTCTTACGTTTTAAAAGATGTTTTGTGTAATTTCAAAAGCTTTATTTTTTTCTATTTACAAATCTCAACCTCTCCCTCCTTACCCCCTACAGCTCTCCCTCGTCGGGCCGTGGAAGGAGGCAGCAGGGGGCGGCGGGGGTGACTTCTGTGGTTAATGGAAGACAAATACGCCCCCGCTGACTTGACCTGACCGTGTTTGTATTGAGGGTGAGGCGGCGGCGGGCGAGTCTATAAACACGGAAACGTAAAAAAGAAAACAAGAAGAAAAAAAGGAGAAAAAAGAAAATCTAATGAATGAATAATAAAAACATGGTGAATTGTGCCTGTGAGAGTAAATAGATGTTATTAATTAATCTTTGTTATATGATAATTATGACACCAGCAGCACGGAAACAACACACACACACACACACACACACACACACACACACACACACACACACACACACACACACACACACACACACACACACACACACACACACACACACACACACACACACACACACACACACACACACACACACACACACACACACACACACACACACAACACACACACACACACACACACGCACACACACACACACACACATACTTTAATATTCACGAGGCCTTAAATGAATTATGTTTTCTCTGTTCATACAATATACAATACATCATCATTTATTTTATTGCTATTAACTGCAGGTGTTCAATTCCTAAGATAAAATAAAAAAAATGTTATTCGACCCAGAAATTTTAATGCATATTTCTCATCGACCAGCAACTTATATATTATTTATTATCTTTTATTATTTCACGTTTGATCTGAAACCACAAAGCTGCATTTTTATAGAGGATTAACTCACAGTGGATCTACTAGGAAACAAAATATATTAAATTGTTTTATATAAGGGTGTTGTGTTATTGAATTTGGATTATTTACGAAATTTTTTAATGATTTTTTAAAAATGTTGTTTGATGTTGTTTGACGTTAAATTTTGATGTTGCTTGACGTTAATTTTTGTTGTTGTTTGACGTTAATTTTTGATGTTGTTTGACGTTAATTCTTTTTGTTGTTTGACGTTAATTCTTTTTGTTGTTTGACGTTATGTTTTGTTGTTTGACGTTGATTTTTTATGTTGTTTGACGTTAATTTTTGATGTTGTTTGACGTTAATTTTTGTTGTTGTTTGACGTTGATTTTCTATGTTGTTTGACGTTAATTTATTATGTTGTTTGACGTTGTGTTGTATCACGGATCCCTGCTCCCCTAAGGGTCCGTGGTGTTGTGTTGTGTTGTGTGTTGTGTTGTGTTGTGTTGTGTTCTGATGTGTTGTGTTGTGTGTTGGTGTTGGTGTGTTGTGTTGTGTTGTGTTGTGTGTTGTGTTGTATGTTTTGCTACGGACCCCTGCTCCCCTAAGGGTCCGTGGTGTTGTGTTGTGTTGTGTTGTGTGTTGTGTTGTTGTGTTGTGTTGTGTTGTGTTGTGTTGTGTTGTGTTCTGTTGTGTTGTGTTGTGTGTTGGTGTTGGTGTGTTGTGTTGTGTTGTGTTGTGTGTTGTGTTGTGTGTTTTGCTACGGACCCCTGCTCCCCTAAGGGTCCGTGGTGTTGTGTTGTGTTGTGTGTTGTGTTGTGTTGTGTTGTGTTGTGTGTTGTGTTGTGTTGTGTGTTGTGTTGTTGTGTTATGTTGTGTTGTGTTGTGTGTTTTGTTACGGACCCTTGCTCCCCTAAGGGTCCGTGGTGTTGTGTTGTGTTGTGTTGTGTTGTGTGTGTTGTGTTGTGTTGTGTTGTGTTGTGTTGTGTTGTGTGTTGTGTAGTGTTTTGTTACGGACCCCTGCTCCCCTAAGGGTCCGTGGTGTTGTGTTGTGTTGTGCTGTGTTGTGTTGTGTTGTGTGTTGTGTTGTGTTGTGTTGTGTGTTGTGTAGTGTTTTATTACGGATCCCTGCTCCCCTAAGGGTCCGTGGTGTTGTGTTGTGTTGTGTTGTGTTGTGTGTCGTGTGTTGTGTTGTATTGTGTTGTGTGTTGTGTGTTGTGTTGTGTTGTATTGTGTGTTGTGTTTTGTGTTGTGTTGTGTTTGTGTTGTGTGTTGTGTTGTGTTGTGTTGTGTTGTGTTGTGTTGTGTGTTGTGTTATGGACCCCTACTCCCCTAGGAGTCCATTGTGTTGTGGTGTGTTGTGTTTTGTTCTGTTGTGTGTTGCGTCTATGTTCTGTTGTGTGTTGTGTTATGGACCCCTACTCCCCTAGGAGTCCATTGTGTTGTGGTGTGTTGTGTTTTGTTCTGTTGTGTGTTGTGTCTGTGTTCTGTTGTGTGTTGTGTTATGGACCCCTTCTCCCCTAGGAGTCCATTGTGTTGTGGTGTGTTGTGTTTTGTTGTGTTGTGTGTTGTGTCTGTGTTCTGTTGTGTGTTGTGTTATGGACCCCTACTCCCCTAGGAGTCCATTGTGTTGTGGTGTGTTGTGTTTTGTTCTGTTGTGTGTTGTGTCTGTGTTCTGTTGTGTGTTGTGTTATGG
>JAXIVD010001582.1:54550-59550 GCA_036785275.1 Cancer borealis
CACACACACACACACACACACACACACACACACACACACACACACACACACACACACACACACACACACACACACACACACACACACACACACACACACACACACACACACACACACACACACACACACACACACACACACACACACACACACACACACACACACACACACACACACCGTCAGGCACTATAAACTCAACACCGGATAAAGCTTCCTCCAAACTTTCTCCATGAATCACGCCACTGTGCCAATCTTCTAAGTTCCCCTGTTTCCTTCCCTCTGTTCCCCCCGTCCCCTTTCCCGTTACTGTTTACTGTTGGTTGTGTCTTGTGGTGCGTCCAGCAAACAGGTGTTACGCTCCATGTTCAGGTGTTTTTTTTTCTCCAATCTTATGTTCTGTTTGTTTACATGAGTTTTGTTGTGGTGTAATTTTTTGTGATGTTTTGAATATAGGTTTTATTTTTTTTTACCGTGACCCATTTTTATTATTTTCTTTCTCGTATTACGAATTCGTACTACGAATTCTTACTACGAACTCTTACTAAGAAAACCTTTTATCACTTGTCTAAAGTTAGCTCTTTTATTTTATTTTTGCTTGCACTTTCTTTTTCATTATATTATCCTTCCCCTTAATGATATACATCTTTTTATCACCTTCATGTTTATAATCTCCTTTCTTGCCTGTTTTTCATTATTTAATTAATTTTGTTCCACCCAGTTAATCTCGTATGTTTTAGTCGTAATTTGCATATTCGCTCGCTTCTTCATAATAATTATATAAAGTGTTGCAAATATTCACTCTCTTTGTGAGCAGAGCAACACTTTTTATTCTTCTTTCCTGTTACCTGTGCAGCTTTCTTAATATAGCTATTATTTGAAAGGAGTTCGTTATTCTACTATTATATTCCACAGCACTGATTTATTTATTCATTTATTCATTTGTTTTACAGTTGAAAATGTTGAACTAAATATACACTTTGAAATCTCACCTGCTCGTTTTGGTTACAGTGTGCCTTGATGTGTGTGTGTGTGTGTGTGTGTGTGTGTGTGTGTGTGTGTGTGTGTGTGTGTGTGTGTGTGTGTGTGTGTGTGTGTGTGTTCGTGTGTGCGTGTGTGCGTGTGTGTGTGTGGGTGTGTGTGTGTATGTGTGTATGTGTGTGTGTGTGTGTGTGTGTTTAAGTATCAATTTTATTATGTTTTTTTATCCATTTAGGACTCATCCTACTGGACAACAATTATATACACCATTACGAAATCCTAATTCGATTTGTGATTTTCAATTATTTTTTCTTTTATTCTGATTTAGTGAAGTTCCTGAAGGAGGGAGGCGGGCAACAGGCCCTCAGACCTGGTGCCCGTGAGGTCCACCAACACGTGCTCGCCGCGGGAGAGGCGGTAGAGGACGGGTTGGTGGGTCAGATTCCTAACACCCTTTTAAGGACTCATTGACAGGGTGAAAAGAAAGATGGCGTGCAGGAGGCATTAGGGTGATGCCTTTTAAGGAAGTAATTAATGTTGTCCCTAAAGTGGTATTACGTGATACCCTTTAGGGAAGGAATGAATGCTGTCCCTAAAGGTGTATTGGGAGATACCTTTTAGGGAATGAATGAATGTTGTCCCTAAAGTGGTATTGGGAGATATCTTTTAGGGAATGAATGAATGTTGTCCCTAAAGTGGTATTACGTGATACCCTTTAGGGAAGGAATGAATGTTGTCCCTAAAGTGGTATTGGGAGATACCTTTTAGGGAAGGAATGAATGTTGTCCCTTAAGTGGTATTGGGAGATACCTTTTAGGGAAGGAATGAATGTTGTCCCTAAAGTGATATTACGTGATATCCTTTAGGGAATGAATGAATGTTGTCCCTAAAGTGGTATTGGGAGATACCTTTTAGGGAAGGAATGAATGTTGTCCCTAAAGTGGTATTACGTGATACCTTTTAGGGAATGAATGGATGTTGTCCTTAAACTGGCAAAAACCCTTTTCGATCCTGCACAGCCAATCAAGAAAATCATAAACTAGAATACAGACGCAACAAACAAGACACAACAGAACACAGACGCAACACACAACACACAACAAAACAAAATACAACACACTACAACACAATGGACTCCTAGGGGAGTAGGGGTCCATAACACAACACACAACAGAACACAGACACAACACACAACATAACAAAACACAACACACCACAACACAATGGACTCCTAGGGGAGAAGGGGTCCATAACACAACACACAACAGAACACAGACACAACACACAACACAACAAAACACAACACACCACAACACAATGGACTCCTAGGGGAGTAGGGGTCCATAACACAACACACAACAGAACACAGACACAACACACAACAGAACAAAACACAACACACCACAACACAATGGACTCCTAGGGGAGTAGGGGTCCATAACACAACACACAACAGAACACAGACACAACACACAACACAACAAAACACAACACACCACAACACAATGGACTCCTAGGGGAGAAGGGGTCCATAACACAACACACAACAGAACACAGACACAACACACAAGAGAACAAAACACAACACATCACAACACAATGGACTCCTAGGGGAGTAGGGGTCCATAACACAACACACAACAGAACACAGACACAACACACAACAGAACAAAACACAACACACCACAACACAATGGACTCCTAGGGGAGTAGGGGTCCATAACACAACACAAAACACAACACAACACAACACAACACAACACACAACACAAACACAACACAACACAACACACAACACACAATACAACACAACACAACACACAACACAAAACACAACACAATACAACACAACACACGACACACAACACAAACACAACACAACACAACACCACGGACCCTTAGGGGAGCAGGGGTCCATAATAAAACACTACACAACACACAACACAACACAACACAACACATAACACAACACAACACAGCACAACACAACACAACACCACGGACCCTTAGGGGAGCAGGGGTCCGTAACAAAACACTACACAACACACAACACAACACAACACAACACAACACAACACAACACAACACAACACAACACAACACACACAACACAACACCACGGACCCTTAGGGGAGCAGGGGTCCGTAACAAAACACACAACACAACACAACACAACACAACAACACAACACACAACACAACACAACACAACACACAACACAACACAACACAACACATCACACAACACAACACAACACCACGAACCCTTAGGGGAGCAGGGGTCCGTAGCAAAACACACAACACAACACACAACACAACACAACACAACACACCAACACCAACACACAACACAACACAACAGAACACAACACAACACAACACAACACAACACAACAACACAACACACAACACAACACAACACAACACCACGGACCCTTAGGGGAGCAGGGGTCCGTAGCAAAACACACAACACAACACACAACACAACACAACACAACACAACACACCAACACCAACACACAACACAACACAACAGAACACAACACAACACAACACAACACACAACACAACACAACACAACACCACGGACCCTTAGGGGAGCAGGGGTCCGTGATACAACACAACGTCAAACAACATAATAAATTAACGTCAAACAACATAGAAAATCAACGTCAAACAACAACAAAAATTAACGTCAAACAACATCAAAAATTAACGTCAAACAACATAAAAAATCAACGTCAAACAACAAAACATAACGTCAAACAACAAAAAGAATTAACGTCAAACAACAAAAAGAATTAACGTCAAACAACATCAAAAATTAACGTCAAACAACAACAAAAATTAACGTCAAACAACATCAAAATTTAACGTCAAACAACATCAAACATATAAAAAAAATCATTAAAAAATTTCGTAAATAATCCAAATTCAATAACACAACACCCTTATATAACACAATTTAATATATTTTGTTTCCTAGTAGATCCACTGTGAGTTAATCCTCTATAAAAATGCAGCTCTGTGGTTTCAGATCAAACGTGAAATAATAAAAGATAATAAATAATATATAAGTTGCTGGTCGATGAGAAATATGCATTAAAATTTCTGGGTCGAATAAAAAATTTTAATTTTATCTTAGGAATTGAACACCTGCAGTTAATAGCAATAAAATAAATGATGATGTATTGTATATTATATGAACAGAGAAAACATAATTCATTTAAGGCCTCGTGAATATTAAAGTATGTGTGTGTGTGTGTGTGTGTGTATGTGTGTGTGTGTGTTTGTGTGTGTGTGTGTGTGTGTGTGTGTGTGTGTGTGTGTGTGTGTATGTGTGTGTGTGTGTGTGTGTGTGTGTGTGTGTGTGTGTGTGTGTGTGTGTGTGTGCGTGTGTGTGTGTGTGTGTGTGTATGTGTGTGTGTGTCGTTTCCGTGCTGCTGGTGTCATAATTATCATATAACAAAGATTAATTAGTAACATCTATTTACTCTCACAGGCACAATTCACCATGTTTTTATTATTCATTCATTAGATTTTCTTTTTTCTCCTTTTTTTCTTCTTGTTTTCTTTTTTACGTTTCCGTGTTTATAGACTCGCCCGCCGCCGCCTCACCCTCAACACAAACACGGTCAGGTCAAGTCAGCGGGGGCGTATTTGTCTTCCATTAACCACAGAAGTCACCCCCGCCGCCCCCTGCTGCCTCCTTCCACGGCCCGACGAGGGAGAGCTGTAGGGGGTAAGGAGGGAGAGGTTGAGATTTGTAAATAGAAAAAAATAAAGCTTTTGAAATTACACAAAACATTTTTAAAAACGTAAGACAAGAAAGATGAAATAATGCCAGGAAGATAGAAAAAACCACTTAAATCTGTAAGGAAAACGAATAGACAACATTGGTGATATCGAAAACATTGGCGATTGGTCACGTAAACAAAATAAATTAGAACAAAAAAACTGAAGATCGGGAATGGCGGCTTAGAGAGTGTGACATAAAGTGTTCCCAGAGCGTGATGCCACTTA
>JAXIVD010001582.1:62050-81148 GCA_036785275.1 Cancer borealis
GTCCATAAAACACTCATATCTCCCCTCCCCTTCCTCTCCTTTCCCTTCCCTTCCCCTCCCTTCCCCTCCCTTCCCCTCTCTTCCCCTCTCTTCCCCTCTCCTTCCCCTCCCCTTCTCTTCCCCAGCCCCTCCCCTCCCCTTCCTCTTCCTCTCTCTTCCCCTCCTTTCCCCTCCCCTTCCACTCCCTTCCCCTCCCTCTGCAAGGTGAATGCGCGTCGCTGTTTGTTTGTTTGTTTGTTTTGCATCGCATTCAAAGGCTTCGTATGACAGTGTTTTGTTTTGCGTTTAGTTTTGTTGTTTTTCCAAGCGAGTTTGTTTTGTTTTTGTTTTCGTGATGTTGCTGGTGGTGTATGTGTGTTGGAGGGAGGGGAGGAGGGGGAGTAGGGGATGTAGGAGGGGTTAGAAAGGTCGCGACAAAAGGTGTTGCAGCCAGGTGTGTGTGTTGTGTGTTGTGTTGTGTTTGTGGTTCATATTTGATGATGCTGTCCTCGAAAACATGGATTCATATTTAAAGTAATGAATTTTTCAAGACCCGCAGAGATGTCAGCCAGAAACACACAGATTTAGTCAGCTTGGCAAACACACACACCCACACCCACACACACACACACACACACACACACACACACACACACACACACACACACACACACACACACACACACACACACACACACACACACACACACACACACACACACACACACACACACACACACACACACACACAGACACACACACACACACACACACACACACAGACAGACAAACAGACAGACAGACAGACAGACAGATAGACAGACGACCTTACTAAACTACCTAACTGTCTTCAATAAAAACAAATACGTAGAAAAGTAAAAAAAAAGATAAAAATATCAACATAACACCAGATTTGTATAGATAATTATATTGAATGAAGATAAGCAAAGAGACAATGGCAGATAGAATATATATTAGGAGGCTCAGGCAGTGGTCTCGATGCGTGACCCCGTTAGAGAGGGTGAGGGAGAGGAGGCGTGAATGATATACGCCGTGGGTCCAGGAGATGCTACCAACCTGGGCATGCTGGTAATATTGTAGTGTCAGTGGAGGGGACGAAAAGGGAAGGTAAATTAAGAGAAGGGAAAGTCTGATCTAGGTCGCTGCACAGATTATATCGCTACATTGTATATTATGTTAGTATGTGTTGGTGCTGTATGTAGCTTGCTGTGCTGATGTATTGCTGATTGTGATGCTGAGATGCTGCTGTTTTATTTGTAGTTGAAATGCGAATGGTGTATATTACTGCTGATTTTGTTTACTGCTGTATTGTTGCTGTTTCTGCTTAGATGGTGGTGCACTGCTGTTAGTTTATATTACAGAGCAGAGTGACAGGACGTGAATGTGGTAAGAGTGAGGGAAGCGTAAGTGTATGAATGATAAAACTGGACCATCCCTTAGTATGCTTTACATTGATTGGGTCTAAACTTGCTCTTTTTACCACTTTCTGAACACAACCTGAAGCAATGTATATAAGTTTTATTTCCATTCTTATTTCATTCACCTGAAATACCACTAATTCCCATCACAGTCACAAACTCGTATAACAGTGAATAAGGGAAAAAACAAGTGACTGTCTGAAGATTATTAAGTCAAGGTCACCCAACAACCTGGCCATTCGAAGCGTTGCATATCTCTTTTGTTTTAGACAGTCGTTACCTTATGATTACTAATGTTTTTCAATTCTTTTCGGAACACTCAAGTAGTTGTTCGTGTAGAGAGTACAAGTAGCAGGTTTTCCCCTTCACTTTTGGGGCAGACACGAGGGGAACCAAGGGAAGGGAAGGGAAGGGGAGGGGAGGGGAGGGGAGGGATGGGAAGGGAAGGGAAGGGAAGGCAAGGGAAGGGAAGAGAGGGGAACCAAAGAGAGTGGGATGAGAAATGTGGCTTGAATTAGGGTGCGTCTGGACAGGTAATGGAAGGGGAAGAGGAAGCAAATGTAGGTGTGTGAGGAAATACGGCGTTCAGGTGTGAATTAAAATGGAAGTGACTGTGTGTGTGTGTGTGTGTGTGTGTGTGTGTGTGTGTGTGTGTGTGTGTGTGTGTGTGTGTGTGTGTGTGTGTGTGTGTGTGTGTGTGTGTGTGTGTGTGTGTGTGTGTGTGTGTGTGTGTGTGTGTGTGTGTGTGTGTGTGTGTGTGTGTGTGTGTGTGTGTGTGTGTGTGTGTGTGTGTGTGTGTGTGTGTGTGTGTGTGTGTGTGTGTGTGTGTGTGTGTGTGTGTGTGTGTGTGTGTGTGTGTGTGTGTGTGTGTGTGTGTGTGTGTGTGTGTGTGTGTGTGTGTGTGTGTGTGTGTGTGTGTGTGTGTGTGTGTGTGTGTGTGTGTGTGTGTGTGTGTGTGTGTGTGTGTGTGTGTGTGTGTGTGTGTGTGTGTGTGTGTGTGTGTGTGTGTGTGTGTGTGTGTGTGTGTGTGTGTGTGTGTGTATAAATATATAAATAAATATATAAATAAATATAAAAATAAATAAATAAATATAAATAAATAAATATAAATAAATAAATATAAATATAAATAAATTAATATAAATAAATTAATATAAATAAATTAATATAAATAAATTAATATAAATAAATTAATGTAAATAAATAAATATAAATAAATAAATATAAATAAATAAATATAAATAAGTAACTATTAATAAATAAGAATAAATAAATATAAATAAATAAATATAAATAAATAAAAATAAATAAATATAAATAAATAAATAAATATAAATAAATAAATAAAAATAAATAAATATAAATAAATAAATATAAATATAAATAAGTATAAATAAATATAAATAAATAAAAATAAATATAAATAAATATAAATAAATATAAATAAATAAATATAAATAAATGTAAATAAATAAATATAATTAAATATAAATAAATAAATAAAATTAAATATAAATAAATAAATATAAATAAATAAATATAAATAAATATAAATAAATATAAATAAATAAATAAAAATAAATTATTATAAATAAATAAAAATAAATAAATATAAATAAATAAATAAATAAAAATGAATATAAATAAAAATAAATAAAAATAAATAAATAAATAAAAATAAATAAATAAATAAAAATAAATAAATAAATAAAAATAAATAAATGAATAAAAATAAATAAATAAATAAAAATAAATAAATAAATAAATATATATATAAATATATATATAAATATATATAAATATATATATATAAATCTATATATATATATATATATATATATATATATATATATATATATATATATATATATATATATATATATATATATATATATATATATATATATAAATATATAAATATATAAATATATAAATAAATATATAAATATATAAATATAAAAATAAATAAATATAAAAATAAATAAATATAAAAATAAATAAATATAAAAATAAAAAAATATAAAAATAAATATAAAAATAAATATAAAAATAAATAATGATAAATCAATAAATAATAATAATAAATCAATAAATAATAATAATAAATAAATAAATAGTAATAATAAATAAATAAATAATAATAAATAAATAAATAATAATAAATAAATAAATAATAATAAATAAATAAATAATAATAAATAAATAAATAATAATAAATAAATAAATAATAATAAATAAATAATAATAAATAAATAAATAATAATAATAAATAAATAAATACTAATAATAAATAAATAAATAATAATAAATAAATAAATAATAATAAATAAATAAATTATAATAAATAAATAAATAAATATTAATAAATAAATAAATAATAATAAATAAATAATAATAAATAATAATAAATATAATAAATAATATATAATAATAAATAATAATAATAAGTAATAAATAATAAATAATAAATAAATAATAATAAATAAATAATAAATAATAATAATAAATAAATAATAAATAATAAATAATAAATAATAAATAAATAATAAATAATAAATAATAAATGATAAATAGTAAATAATAAATAATAAATAATAGTAATAAATAATAGTAAACAATAATAAATAATAAATAATAAATAATAATAATAATAATAAATTAATAAATTAATAAAATAATAAAATAATAAATAATAAATAATAAATAATAAATAAATAATAAATAATAAATAATAGTAATAAATAATAAATAATAAATAAATAATAAATAATAAATAATAAATAATAAATAAAAAATAAATAATAAATAATAGTAAATAAATAATAAATAAATAAATAATAAATAAATAATAAATAATAAATAATAAATAATAAATAAATAATAAATAATAAATAATAAATAATAAATAAATAATAATAAATAAATAATAATAAATAAATAATAATAAATAAATAATAAATAAATAAATAATAAATAAATAATTAATAATAAATAATAAATAATATATAATAAATTAAATAATAAAATAAATAATAAAATAATAAATAAATAAATAAATAAATAAATAAATAATAAAATAATAAAATAATAAAATAATAAAATAATA
Organism: Cancer borealis; assembly: GCA_036785275.1. Lineage (NCBI taxonomy): Eukaryota > Metazoa > Arthropoda > Malacostraca > Decapoda > Cancridae > Cancer > Cancer borealis. The sequence continues at coordinate 66,575 of JAXIVD010001582.1, forward strand.
AAATAAATAATAAAATAAATAATAAAATAAATAATAAAATAATAAAATAAATAATAAAGTAAATTAAAAAATAATGAAATAAATAATAAAATTATAAAATAAATAATAAAATAAAAAAATAAATAATAAAATAAATAATAAAATAAATAATAAAATCGATAAATAATAAAATCGATAAATAATAAAATCGATAAATAATAAAATCAATAAATAAATCATAAAATCGATAAATAAATCATAAAATCGATAAATAAATCATAAATCAATATATCTTAAAATAAATAAATAATAAAATAAATAAATAATAAAATAAATAAATAATAAAATAAATAAATATTAAAATAAATAAATAATAAAAATAATAATAATAATAATAATAATAAAATAAAATAAGTAATTGAATGAGTAAATAAATAAATATATAAATGAATAATAAAAAAAAAAGTAAAAAAAAAAAAATAAATAAATATAAATAAATAAATAAATAAATAAATAAATAAATAAATAAATAAAAATAAATAAATATATAAATAAATAAATAAATAAATAAATATTTAAAATAAATAAAATAAAATAAAATAAAATAAAATAAAATAGAAACTTATAAATATAATATATATAATATAAATATAAAGTATAAAGCTTACACCTTCGATCAGGCATCTGGTGTCGGTCTGTGTGTTCTGTTGTGTGGCGTAGTGTTGTGTCTGTTTGTACCTGTCTCTAAGAACACAGTGTGGTTGTCTGAGGGGTGGGGCCGGATCTTTGCATGGCGCTTTCAAGGGAGGCAGCAGTCAATCAGGCCCCAGCTCCGAACCTTCCACTGCAGATGGGCACTTTCCTTAGGAGGACGCCGTGCCCATGCTACCCTTTGCAGAGTGCCCCCTGCGGCAGTGACCCCTGGTACTCTATTCCCGATGGTGGTCACTGCCTTACAGAGCCCTCGACAACCACGGCCCGTCACAGGTCGAGAGGTGGAGTAGTGACCATTCACTCGGGGCTCTCTGTGTCGTGTCTAACGGGCAACGGTTGGCAATCTGTGCGTCTATCTACTGTGTTATTTAACGGAGTGGGGCAACTCGACGGAGTATGTCCAACAACTTTTCTAAATCGTCGGTCACGTACCTTACCAGTTTTGCTGCAGAGGCTCGCCTGTTTCCGGTTGCGGTGTAACCACGTCTAGCCGCTAGCATCCGGAGTTGGGTCGTTGCTTCGCAGTCGAGGAGGTAGTGGACGAGGGGCTCAGCTACGAGGGCGTCACAGAAGCTACAGAGCTCTCTCTCGTAATCTTGTCCGAGTGATCGAACTGTGGGAAAACCTAGACGGAGTCGGGTTAGACTTACCCTGTCTTTCCTTGTCACAAAAGGTGGCAGTGTTAGCTGCTCGCGGTCGGTGGCAAGCGCGTACCAGGAAAGGGAGGCGTTCAGACTTGAATCCTTTGATGATTCCGTTTTCTGTTGCTTAATTAACAGACTGACTCTATTATTATATTTAGATTACCATGGATACAAAGAGCCTTCAGGAGGGTGTACTGTATTATACTAAGGTGCTGTACTTTGTGAGAATAACACACACACACACACACACACACACACACACACACACACACACACACACACACACACACACACACACACACACACACACACACACACACACACACACACACACACAAACATTTACATAACACATTACCGCCTCCGTTTCTGGAGAGTATTCGTTATCGCCACCACCGTTGTCACTCCCCGATAACGCCATTATCTGAGTTTCACAAGTTCATCGATATTTATGGTTTCACAACGAACCTCTTTGAATAAGTTTTCCCAAATCTCTGTCGTGTCGTGTATCAGTTTCATTATTCATAGTGGATAAAGTTTTGTTTTGCTTCGCTTCACCAGAGATAAAAAAGAAAAGAAACAAGTGAGTGAATTAATGAATGAGTTAGTGAGTGTGCGAGTGTTTTTATTTATTTTACATCATTTATATATATTTCACAGGACTGGACGGGGCTCCGTATACGTAACTATCATCATCATCATCAGCAGCAGCACTTCCCTTTATTACTACCTTCGTCACCGCCTCCACGCCGTCCATTCGTAAGGTAAGCTATATCTTTCCCTCTCGCTTCCTTCCTTCCTTCCTTCCTCTCGTCCACGCTTAGAAAACAGTGAAGGAAAATATATCTCGCCATGTTGACAGACTTTGTAATGGCTGCCTCGTCGCTCCCACCACCGCCACCACCGCCACCACCACCACCACACTCTCACCATCACTCAGCCTCCGGTTTCCCATTGTCTTTTATGTGCTGTATGGCCAAACAGACGCTATTGGACGAGTCACAAAGATCCAGGAGACAAATGGTGCGAGACTCCACCAAGGAACAATTCAACAACACCCAACACCACCACCACCACCACCACCACCACCACACTTTTATTTTTGTGGTAGGGTGTTGTTGGTGTTTGTGTGTGTTTGTCTGTCTGTCTCGTATCCTCTCTTCCTTCCATTGTTCTTGCCGGTATTCCACGCAGAAGGTCGGGTGTAATTTTGCATTCACCTCCCACCTGCACGTTATTCGGTGAAACGCGAGCCTCCTGTGGAGCCGCCTAGGTGACAGTGGGCTGCGTGTGTGTCTCGAGCCATGGGTGGAGGTGGGTGGAGGTGGGTGGTGGGTGGGTGAAGGACGCAGTATTCCTTTGTCAATGTACGTGGAGAGCTTCTGTGCTTCCCAGGACGTATCGCTTTGTCCCGCTGGCATCGTTCATTCGTTCGTTCCAATGGTATCGTGTTGCTTTGGGTGAGGTTGGAAAGGTAGGAAAGAGGAAAGGGAAAAAAACAGGAAGGTATGCACGTGAGATGCGTTTTCCAGCATACTTCTTAGTGGTTCTTGTTTACACGCCTCGACCTTTAACATCTATCTGTCTTCCTTCCTTTCTTCCTTCCTTCCTTCCTTCCTTCCTTCATCTCTCCCTTTCCAACACTACCTGCGCCTTTGTTCCTACTACCTGTAAATGTGATTCTCTTCCTCCTCCTCCTCTTCCTCTTCCTCCTCCTCCTCTTTCGGTTTCCCTTTCTCCCAGTCTTTATCTAATTTATCAGTTATGTCCTCATGCATGGAAATAAGGCGGGAACGTCACAGCAATAGTCTGACTCTAAGTGAATATAAAGACATTTTTTGGACTCGTTCATAAGTATTCTCAGCCAAGACGTCAAGACGGATAGATGTTAAAGAATACTCAATTATGTGATACGTATAGTTATACTTATATTTATACTTATTCCTTATACAACATCAGTTAATTCTTAATTTAAGTTTGCATTGTGAAAACATATTATATCGCTCTTGATTTGTATTGTTTTGCCAACGAAAAAGAGAAGAAAAGGATAGTAAATAACATTGTTCTTAAATTACACAAGATATTCCTCTCTGTAATGGAATAACTTTTGTAAATCTAGCGTGTCCTTTGTCTAGAAATCAATCCGGAAGTAGAAATAGTATGTTTATGTTCACAATTATTCCAAGATATGACGATAAACATAATAATCATTCGTCGTAAATAAAGTAGATTGAATTGAGCATCGACAGGGATAAAAAGTTGCTTCTATCTAACTCTACATTAACGTAAAGGTCAGTAAACCAACGCTCGTAATGGTATTGGCTGACGCTAAGCAGGGAGAAGATATTGGGAAAGTCAGCAATACGATTTAGACCCCAAAAAAATATAGACGAGAAGAAAAGTTAGCTCCATGTTTTATACCTTCGCTAAAAGTCATGATATATTAGTTACCGTTAAAAAATTAATATATATGAATCTAATATAACTTCATGGATTTTTTTATGATTATTACCATGTGTGTTTAGAGGTTATAGTAAAATATATTGATTGGTTTGTAGGCTGAGACGGTACTGTATTGTGTAGTGTGTTGTGTGTAGATACAGTTACAGAAAAGAATGTTAGGTTAGGTTAGGTCAGGAATTTAAAGGTAATTGATGGCATGTACATATTTACATACTTACATACATACATAGGGTTAAGGAAGAGTTACTTAATTATCTCTGTTACATAATGTTTTTTATCAAAGGCCTTTTGAAAATCCAGATATATGATATCTACTGCTCTGCTTTCATCGTACGTGTCAAAAACATTGTGAAAGAAGTCTAATAAGTTAGTTAGACATGAACGTTTATTACGGAAACCATGTTGTGAGGGTTTAATTATATCGTTGTTTTCAAGGAATTTCACCATATTGTCACGAATGATTGTCTCCATTAATTTACATACTACTGACGTCAGACTGATTGGCCTATAATTTCCGGGTTGTGACTTGTCTCCCTTTTTGAAGATTGGGGTTACATTAGCACGTTTCCAATCTGGTGGAACTTTACCAATCCTTAAGGATTTATTGAATATGATTGCAAGCGGTTTACTGATCTGATGCTTGACCTCTTTCAAGATTCTCGGGGAAATTTTATCTGGTCCAGGGGTTTTATTAGTTTTCATCTTATCGATTTTTTGTTCAACGTCATTTTCTACGATGAGTAAATCATTTAAGAAGTTTTCGGTTCTTCTAGTCTCGAGTGGTTGAAACGATGAACAATCCTCTTCTGTAAATACGGATGCAAAAAAGTTATTTAGGATTGTAGCCATTTCATTTTCGTCGTTTGTGTGATTTCCTTGTCCTTTAGTAAGTGGACCGATATTACAGGTAAGGGCTTTTTTACTCTTAACAAAACTATAAAATTCTTTAGGATTAGATTTACATGATTCCGCTATATATTCTTCAAGGTTATTCTTGCTGCGCTTTATTAGTCTCTTAATTTTGCGACGAACTCTGTCAAACTCTACTTTGTCATCTTGGTTTTTAGTTGATATATACTTATCGTACGCGTGTTTTTTGAGAGAGAGGCCGTTTTTTATCTCATCGTTCCACCATTTTGGTTTGTTCTTCCTTGCTGAACGTCTGTAACGATACGGTACACATACTCTAATAGCTTCGTTCACCTTTGTGGTAAAGGCCTCCCATGACTTATCAATATCTGATTCTGACTCTGACAACAGTTCACTCCAGTCCGTGTTTTCTAGGATTGTTCGCATTCTGGTGAAATTTGCCCTTTGGTAATTTGGTACCCTCTCCTTACTGTCATTTACTTTTATTTCCTTCATTTTCAAGCTGAACGTAATTATCCGATGGTCGCTTGAGCTGAAAACTGGGCCAACATTTACGTTGCTGACTATCTCTTCACTTGTTGAAAGAATGAGATCAATGGTATTTAAGTCGCGCGTCGGTTCATGAACGTGTTGATGTAATTCGCTCTCCAATAAATTCGTGTACAGGTCGTGTCCTGTATGTGATCTTAACGGATTTCCCCATCTCGTTACTGGCAAGTTAAAATCGCCTATAATGATTGTTTCACATTGACTAATTGTTTCGGAGATTGATTCGAAAAGCAAACGGTCAATTTCAGCGGGTCTTCCTGGTGGTCTGTAAATCAATCCAAGTATTTTTCTACTCGAGTTACTCTTTAGTTCGATAAAGACTGTGTCCACTCCGTTGATGGGTTCTGTTTTAAGGGAGATCGGATGGAGCGAGCTGTGAATATATAGGATTACACCACCGCCAATTTTGTTCTCTCTTTCACAGCTAAAAAGTGTATAACCGAATCACTGAAATTCTGCAATGTAATCTCTGTTCGACGTGTCTAACCATGATTCTGTGACTCCTATGATATGGTACTGATCCATTGCGGCGAAAGCTTCAAGATCAGTGAATTTATTTCTGATGCTGCGAGCATTTACATAACAAACTTTAATATTTGGATCAGTAGCGTCATTAGTATTAGGATCAGTGTTGACGTTAGTAATTGGATCAGCTGTGACATTATTATTTGGCTCAGTGATGGCATTACACGGAGAAACTATGATGTCGTTGCTGCTCTCGTCCGCTCGGCGTTTTTTGACCTAAAGAGAAAAACTTTATCACTGAAAAGTCTGCCCAAGCGAGCATGCCCAACACTGTTCAGGTGCAGTCCGTCGTGCTGGAAAAGAAGTGGTTTATTGTAAAAGTCATCCCACAGGTTTAGGAAGTCAACACCTTCCTGTGAACAGAGGGATTCGAGTCTGTGGTTGATGGTGAGCGCCTTGCCGTAGAACCTCGGTTCAGCATCTATCTTGGGAAGAATGCCTGAAATAGCAATGTTATTAGACTTTGTCCTGTACTGGCGGATCATCTTCCTGTACTTTTCAAGCAACTCCTCGGGTCTTGTGGATGACACATCATTTGTTCCTACGTGGATGATAAAAAGAGTGTTATTGTCTGCGTCGCTGGTGACCTCTCCGCATACATCTGTTATATCGTCAAGCCTGGCTCCTAGAATACAGTAACGCTTTCTGTTATTTGGAGCGCGTCCACTGAACTCAATCAGCTGCCCACGTAGGATGGAGTCACCCACCAACCTTGTCTCTCCTGTTTCCTCTTGTGTCGATCCGATCACCTGGAATTTGTTAAAAGACTTTTGTGTTAGTGGTTTTCTAGGGATTCTAGGAGCACCCCTAGGGTAGGGGGAGGTGGAGGAGGAGGAGGAGGAACACATAGGAACACATAGGAAGAACAAACAGCAACAGGCCTACTGGCCCTTACGAGGCTGTTTGTGATAAACTAGACTACACTATCAAATCTGGGATGAAGGATACAGGATAGTAAGGGTGAGGGATTCTCCCACCAGCCACGACTGGCAGGAGAGGAAGGCCAACCATGCAATATAAGTAAAAATAAATAAATAAATGCGTGGAATTAGATTAGTCTATCCTATTACTACTGTCACTAACACTACTACCTGGCAAGCGATGTCAGGCCCCTAGCGACGTCCTTCCGAATCGAGATTTTGTAATTACTGTACATTAGAAGGAACTTGCTCAAAGTTTACTATGTTGACGAATAATGTTTTAGTTGCGGATTGGCTTCTAAGTATTTGTCCAGTCTATTTTTGAATGTATTAATTGTTTTACTGTCGACGACATTGGCGGGCAGGGAGTTCCAAACGTTAACGATCCGATTGAAAAAGAAATGTTTGGCTTCGTTTGATGTGAATCTTTTACCAGTAATCTTAAAAGTATGACGTCTTCTTGTTATATTTGATCGATCAAAAGTAATGTAATCTTCTGCATTGATATTATCAAATCCTTTAATTATCTTGAACATTTCAATTAAATCTCCTCTCATCCTTCGTTTTTCGAGGCTGAATAAGTTTAATTCTTTAAGTCTTTCTTCATAAGGTTTATTTTTCAGCCTTGGAATCATTTTCGTTATTCTACGCTGGACTCTTTCCAGTTTGTCAATGTCCTTTCTGTAATATGGGGACCAGAACTGTACGCAATATTCAAGATGAGGTCGAGATGAGGAGGAGGAGGAGGAGGAGGAGGAGGAGGAGGAGGAGGAGGAGGAAAAGGAGGAGGAGGAGGAGGAGGTGGAGGAGGAGGAGGCTGGGAGCCTTGTCCCTCCAATTCCTTCCTGAGACGTGCTGAGTACCTGATATCTGTTAGATATTTTCGTAGTTAGAGGTTCCCTAGGACATATAGTAGGGCGCCCCCTGGAAACTCTCCAAGAATACGAGTCCTGGGAGGAGGAGGAGGAGGAGGAGGAGGAGGAGGAGGAGGAGGAGGAGGGGGGGGGGGGGCGGAGGAAGAGGTGGAGGAGGAGGAAACGGAGGTGGTGGAGGAGGAGGAAGAGGAAGAGGAGGAGGAGGAAGAGGAGGAGGAAGAGGAGGAGGAAGAGGAGGAGGAGGAGGAGGAGGAAGAGGAGGAGGAAGAGGAGGAGGAGGAGGAGGAAGAGGAAGAGGAAGAGGGAGAGGAAGAGGAAGAGGGGGAGGAGGAGGAGGAGGAGGAGGAGGAGGAAGGAGTGGGGGCGGAGGAGGAGGAAGAGGAGGTGGAGGAGGAGGCGGTGGAGGAGGAGGCGGTGGGGGAGGAGGAGGCGGAGGCGGAGGCGGAGGCGGAGGCGGAGGCGGAGGCGGAGGCGGAGGCGGAGGCAGAGGAGGAGAAGGAGGAGGGGGGGAAGGAGGAGGAAGGAGGGGCAGAGGAGGAGGAAGGAGGGGCAGAGGATGGGGGGGAGGAAGAGGAGGAGGAAGCTGGAGGACTGTCGGAGGTGGTGGAGGTGGGGGTGGAGGGGTAAGAGGAGGAGGTGAAGGCGAGGGAGGAGGTGGCGGTGGGTGAGGAGAGGGAGGGGGGGGAGATGGAAGAGGAGAGGGTAGGAGGGAGATTAGCAGTGACGAACTCCCGCAACGCAGCGAGCTCCCGTTCCTGTAAATAGTCTACAAATTGTAGACTGTCGGAAAAATTTATTAACAAATTTTTGTCAACAACATTCACACGATTTCATTGTAGACGGCATTCTGAAAGGCTGAGAAGCTTTTTTTTTTAATAACTTAAGACAAAAATTAAGATATGCGATGAGCGTGGCTGGGTGTCAGCCGCGGGCAGGCTGCCCCCAGGGAATTCCTTGTGGCTGGCCGGGAGGGGACAACAAGTAGGCCTATTTTAGTCTAGACAAGGAAAAAAGCGGAAACACAACTTAACACAAGTATAATCACAGGCAAAATAAGTACAGTATAAATGAGTACAGATATACAATACAAAATAAATACAATATTTAGCACTGGTGTTTATATGAAAGACAATATGGTATGTGATCACTATGGATGTGAAGGGCTGTGTGATTTGTTTGTTTGACTGATACGAAAAATATTTAATTACGAAAGGTGTGTATGCTTTGTGTAATGCAAAGGTACACTCATCGCAACGAAGAAAGATGAATGCAGCGCGTGCGACGAGTAGATGTGTCTCCAATACACCACGTGTAGTTTTAGCACACGAGCGAGGTCAGGTCTAGCCTAGACGCCAACCTACTTTCGTCAGACACACAAGCCTCGCCACACACCAACGCACACCAACACACACACCATTGAGGCTCCGTGACAGCACACACCTCACGCTGCTTCTACTCTCTCCTCTCCCGCCTCTGTCGTTGAGCCAAGGTCCGAGAAAGGCTCACCAAGACCGGCTTTAATTGCGCTGCTTTTAGGAAAGTTTTGATTCAGCTTCATTGTGGAGAAAAAGAGTTATTGTTATTATTATTATTATTATTATTATTATTGTTATTATTGTTATTATTATTATTATTGTTATTGTTATTGTTATTATTATTATTATTATTATTATTATTATTATTATTATTATTATTATTATTATTATTTACCATGTGATAAGTTTTGCTAAAATATATCCTCTTTGCCCAAAAAACAACAACTTCGCGTTAATTAAAATCCATCCTAGCTTTTACTTTTTTTTTTATTGTAATTTTTTTTTTAACATGATAGCCTCATTAAAAAAAAGAAAAACTTAATTATTTATAAAAGTGCTACAAATACCTTAATGACTCTGTGTTTTCAGCAATGAGATTCCTGACGCTGCAACCTTTTTTTTAGTCTCCTGAAAAGTAATTTGGTATTAGCCTCTCAGCAGGGGATGGATGGCTGGATGGCTGCATGACGATGAGAAGCTCGCCATAAAAAGACTAAGACATTTACCAAAAAGATGAGGAATTGACTTCATAAGGAGCTCTGACGCACCACTTAAAGGGAGCTTACTTTGGAAGGGCTGCCAGGGCCTCATTTTTTGGAAACATTTAGCAAAGAGTAAATAAGAAACGTAGAAAGCCAATGCATACTGGTAAATAATAATAATAATAATAATAATAATAATAATAATAATAATAATAATAATAATAATTTAGTTTCATCCCAAGGCATAGGCAAGGCGGAGAGATAAAGTGAGTAAATATATACAATAACAATACAATACTACCGACAAAAACATTACTGATATAAAGGGAATAGCGAGAATGAAAATGAAAATACAGGATGAAGAACTTTAAAAATAGATTGACAGAAAATGTTTGAAATTTAGTAACTTTTATTGAGTGGAGGTCAGAGTGAGGTGAGGGGGGGGGAGGGTTAAGTGATCAATAAGTCTAGACGAGTTGCAGCCATTAGTATAGCAAGGAAAGGAGATTACAGTGTCGTTTGAAAGACTCGAAACCTCGGTAAAAGATAAAAATTTGATAAGCGGCTTGAACTTTGACTTCCTTGTGCTAGATGTTACCTTAGAGTGGAGTTGAGGATTGTAAGAGGAAGGGAAAGAAGGTGAAGAAACTAACGAAGCTTTTCCTTATGTATATTCAGTGTAAAGGATAAAGGAATGAGTTGTTGAGGTGGTACAAATATAACTTAACTGTAGAAAGAATTGATAAGTAAGAGATTAAGTGTTAATTTGATACATAATTGTGTGTTGTTTGTTTATTAGAATAGGAAAGTTTCAAGGTGATACTTAAGGTTTTAAAGACCATAGTGTATCCTTATAATTTATACCTTTCAGTTATTCACGAGTGTTGAAAGTCATTGAACAAATTAGAGGAAAATAGAACTTAATATTTTCTTTCTTATTTTGTTTATTAAGTTCAGTCATTATTTCATACACTATTTTAACTTTCAGACTTACATTATATACTTTCGGAATTTTGAGAAAAGTAAAAGTAAAACTGAATTCAAGGACCAATTTACCGAATCACTTCAAGTTTTTTTTTCACGTTCCTGAGAAATGTGTTAAAAATAAATGAATGCCTTTGATGTGACCATGGGCCTCTACGTAGCTTTAATAATGTGCCTTTAAGGTGCTGAAAAGGTGTAGTCAGCTCCATGGAATCAATATTTTTCCTCCTGCCCTCTTTTCCCAGCCCAGACCTGCCCAGCTTTATCCTCCCTTCCTTCCTGATGCATTCCAAAAAATTATCATTGCAACATTACGGTGAATTATCGTTTTTATTTCATTTAAACTTTAGATATTAGTCGTACATGTTTATTTCGAGGTAGGATATCAAATACTTACTCATTTTTTAGTTTTTTTTTATGTAGATCCATAGATAATGTCCGTTTTCTTTCACTTGGTAGGACTCTGAAGACTTATACTCTCGCTCGCCAGGCCAGGTCGTTGAGCTTGTACATGAAATTACTATAAAATCTTCGTTTCAACATTGCAATATTTTTCTGACAAATGATTCTCTTACTGAAATATGATTGAAAATGTTGCAATAAATGCCTAACACCACGTAGTTTGAAAATAGTGAACATTGTACAATTGTTAAAAAAAAAAAATGTGTGGAAAGTGGAGTGGAATTGCACCTCAAAATAATATACCGAAAAGTTTACAGAAAATAACCTAAAAACGTTTATGTAATTGTCTTTTCTCTTATTGCGACATTATAAATAAATGTGTCCTGTATTCCAATAGTGTTATATTAATTTATATTTTATATTTATATATATATTTTTTTTGTCCTGTTTACTCTATTCCTTCCCTAACCCCCCTCTTGGTGTCACTTAATTACCAAAACTTAATAGAAGGAATACAAAGATGATTGAAATAATACATTGAGTGATTTGGTGCCGGAGTAACGACCTGGCGAGGTGATGGAGGTGTGTTATTGTTAGGTTGTAGTAAAAGCTGATCACATGTTACCAAGATTGTAACGTAACCAACAGTATTAAACGAGTAACTAACATAACAAATACACCCATTCTTTAAGCTTCCATTGGTGAAAAAAATGACAGAAGAAAGTTACTGGATTCCTATTTCAGTTTGGTCGTAAGAAGACATTCAAAAATATCCGTCCGGCTCTTGAAGACTTTCCGTTCGCGACTCTCAGACATCCATAAGCCTCGCCACGCCTCGCCTCGCCTCGCCTCGCCTCGCTATGTCTGCTTGTTCAGCCATCGTCCAGTGCTCTCGCCTCACGCCTATGGTCACGCTGCAACACACACGAACCGCTGGGACCAAAGGGGGAGACACTTCGCTGCTGTACAGGTCCGTGAACTGTTTAGTTAGAATGGACCCAACAGTGGAGACGTACATGAGTGGGAAGGAAAAAAAAATTTATTGGTTAAGGAACAAGACCACCACTGAGACGCAGGACATTGTGGTGGAAACAGGTAGTCGAGTAACACCTGGGAATGATTTTTTTTTGTCTTTGTTTATTTTTTTAAGATTTGTGATTGTTTTTGTTAAAGTTGATTTGTTTCTTATATAAGGATGTTTTAAAAAGGAACGATGTATAACCACCACCACCATTACTATCATCTTATCCTCCTCATCCTCCCCGCTATCATTAAATAATATCATAATGAGAGAGAGAAAAAATTACTTGCCACCACTGCTAGTTGTCTTGCTTGACCTTTGATGAATTAATTAAGTGTCCTTGACCACCACCACTCGCACCAGATATGTTAAAAAGGACACAATAGTAGAAAAAAAAGACATTAACTAAACCAAAACTGTATTTCACCAATGGTTTAATGTCTTCATAATAGCATTCAGCTCATTCAATACATAAATCCATTCTAAATATTCCAAAGAGTTATTTAAGATTAGGTTATGATGGATTTTAGGTTAAATTTTGTTAGTAAAGAACCACATGAGGTTGATGGCATAATATTTTACCTTCCTTAAAAAAAAAAAAAACTTCTCAAGAAAGACGGAGGATGCAAAAAGATGAAGTCTGCAGCAGCTGGGAATGAGATGGAAGTAATGCGGCAGAGTTATGAGGCGAGACTTTCCGCGGTAGTCAGCGAGAAAGGAAAGGTAGTCTGGGAAAGTGGAAGACAAAAAAATAAAACACGAGAACATAAGAGAGAGAGAATTACGGCATTAGGAGAAGGTGAGGAAGCTAAACCGTGATCACGATATCGTTAAGAAGGAAGAATGGAGGAATGAAGGAAGAAAGAAATGTGTGTGCATATAGATAGACACTCACGGTCCATAGAATAAAAGAGAAAGTGAAGCAGTGCATGATAGAATAGCAAAGGTAGGTTTTATATGTAAATGTAGAATATAAAATGACTGGAAAATGGTGACAGGAAAATAAAGGTTATGAAATTAATCCTGAAAAAGACACTCGGTATAACTGCAAACATAAAAATAGAACCGAAAACTCTTCCAAAATAGAACTTGATATAACGAAAAACTGACTTGTATCTAAAAAAAAATATATATTCAGAAAAATAAGAGACGAAGCACTTCAATATAATCATAAATAGTAAAAAAAAAAAAAAAAAAAAAAAAAATAGTGCAATACATGCAACTAGACAATAAATTGAGAGAGAGAAAAAATATAATAGGAACGAGAGGAGTATAAAAGGAAGAGGAAACTAAGCAGGATGATAACGTTCAGATGACTATCGCTGGACAGGAAAATGTGTGGAGGAAAAAGGAAGAAAACACACACACACACACACACACACACACACACACACACACACACACACACACACACACACACACACACACACACAACACATACACACACACACACACACACACACACACACACACACACACACACACACACACACACACACACACACACACACACACACACACACACACACACACACACCTACGTTACATTCACTGCGTGCCGGAAATTATTAACAAGAAACTATATAACACTTACGGAATGCAATATTGAATAAAAACATTGAGACTCGAGAATGACGCTACCAAGATAGGATGGACGGACCGGTACACAACATAACATGCCATTAATTTTGAGGAATTTCATTATTTTTACTGGAGAGAGAGAGAGAGAGAGAGAGAGAGAGAGAGAGAGAGAGAGAGAGAGAGAGAGAGAGAGAGAGAGAGAGAGAGAGAGAGAGAGAGAGAGAGAGAGAGAGAGAGAGAGAGAGAGAGAGAGAGAGAGAGAGAGAGAGAGAGAGAGAGAGAGAGAGAGAGAGAGAGAGAGAGAGAGAGAGAGAGAGAGAGAGAGAGAGAGAGAGAGAGAGAGAGAGAGAGAGAGAGAGAGAGAGAGAGAGAGAGAGAGAGAGATTTTTTTTTGTTTTTATCAATTTATTACGCTCAAAGAGCGGCAGACCATTGTAATACAGACAATATTTGTTTACACGTGACTTCCCATTAGGGAAGTGACGAGGTTGATTGCCACAAGGGTTATCTGTGTCTCGCAGAACACACACTCACAGAACAGAATAGCGGTCAGCACCCACCGAAGTGTGGGTGTCGCACCAGAATGACATCCAAATTATTGTCTTTTAGAAGATAGTCACAAACATTGAGCAAGGGCCGAGCCTGAGGCAGCATATCACTGACCGAGGGGCACTCGAGGCAGTAGTGGTGCAGACTATTAGCGTTGAGTGTGTCGCACAGCTTGCAGTTGGAGAAGTGAGAAATGTCCCCAGCATCAGACACTTGCCACACTGGTCGGTAACCAAGCCGAAGCCGAGCAGACACAATGTTGTGTCTCCGAACCATCAGACCGTGTCGGCGATACTTTGGTGGGGATAGACGGAAGTGGTCATAGTGCTGGATAGATACACTCTGAGGCCGCTCAGCTTCCGTGCGGTGGTGTGTGGAGAGATGAGCTGCTGCGTGTATCATCTTTTTGTAGCAACGGAGGGAGGGTGTGGCGCCGTCGGGCAGAGGGAGTCTGCAGGCGTCTTTTGCGAGGAGATCCACT
>JAXIVD010001583.1:0-17500 GCA_036785275.1 Cancer borealis
CGTCAGTAAGGGTGGGGAATGCTCAAGGGCGTAAGTCTGTCTGTCTGTCTGTCTGGTGCAAGTAGAAGGAACGCACTTAACAATGCAGGAAGTGCGGATGGCAAGGTAATTACTGTATCTGCTTTTTTAACTTCCTCGTGGAGAGATAATTGGAATCTTCATCTTTTGTCCACTTTCAAAGGAAGTTCTGTTATTCTGTACACGTTTATTATATATATTTTTTCTCTCTTATCCTTGTATTCCTGTGTCTTATTCTTACACAACGAGCGGGAGTATTGTGTGTGTGTGTGTGTGTGTGTGTGTGTGTGTGTGTGTGTGTGTGTGTGTGTGTGTGTGTGTTCTCTTATTGACGCAGAAGTGTGTTAGTGTTTTCCTAGTCATATACTCGGTGTAGAGGAAATTCCATCCTCTCAAAAAACAAGTTGCATCATAGGAAAGAACCACTCATAGAAAAATAACTAGAATATATTATCTCCAAGTAAGCATTTCCCTTTAATCTTGTGTACGTACTTACCTCTTGGACCTGATACAGTGTGTGTGTGTGTGTGTGTGTGTGTGTGTGTGTGTGTGTGTGTGTGTGTGTGTGTGTGTGTGTGTGTGTGTGTGTGTGTGTGTGTGTGTGTGTGTGTGTGTATTAGGCCACGCCTGGTGTGTGTACGTGTGTGTGTGTGCTGTGTGGGTCGCGGCTACTCGGCCAACTTTCACTTGTGACGGCGTGGTGTGTGTGACGTCAAAGTTTGGCGGTCGTTCAGACGTGGGAAGCCCGGAGGCAGGGAGGGAGGAAGGGAAGAAGGGAGGGAGGAAGGATGGAAGGGAGGTAAAGAGGGAAGAGGAAGGAAGGATGGGAGGGAAGGAGGAAGGAAGAGGGATGGGGGAACGAGGTAGACAAGTAGAGAGGGAGGAAGAGGAAGAGTGAGATAGCGTTAGTGGAAGGGGAAGAAACGTAGGATAGAGGAAAGGATATATGCAGGAGGAAAGAGTGATGAAGACGGAAGAACTGGAAGAAGTAGTGAAGGAGAAAGACAATAGAGATCTGATTGATGTGGGATAAGAGGAGGAGGAGGAGGAAGAAAAGAGAGGAAGTAGTGGAAGGGGAAGAGAAAAAGGGGATAGAGGAAGAGAAAGAGAGAGAGAAAGAGAGAGAGAGAGAGAGAGAGAGAGAGAGAGAGAGAGAGAGAGAGAGAGAGAGAGAGAGAGAGAGAGAGAGAGAGAGAAGAGAGAGAGAGAGAGAGAGAGAGAGAGAGAGACTCATTCATTCTGCTGTTCTGAGAGGCCGTGTGTGTGTGTGTGTGTGTGTGTGTGTGTGTGTGTGTGTGTGTGTGTGTGTGTGTGTGTGTGTGTGTGTGTGTTGTGTGAGTGTGTGTGTGTGTGTGTGTGTGTGTGTGTGTGTGTGTGTGTGTGTGTGTGTGTGTGTGTGTGTCAAGGCGACTATGAGAGAGGAAGTGGTGTGTGGGTACGTATGTGTGGGGTGTGTGTGTGTGTGTGTGTGTGTGTATGTGTGTGTGTGTGTGTGTGTGTGTGTGTGTGTGTGTGTGTGTGTGTGTGTGTGTGTGTGTGTGTGTGTGTGTGTGTGTGTGTTGTGTGTGTGTTTTATTACTTTTCTTAATTCCCCACACATACAATAAGCCCCCCCTCTTTCTCTCTCTCTCTCTCTCTCTCTCTCTCTCTCTCTCTCTCTCTCTCTCTCTCTCTCTCTCTCTCTCTCTCTCTCTCTCTCTCCTCTCTCTCTCTCTCTCTCTCTCTCTCTCTCTCTCAACTTATTCTTTTTATTCATCTACAATCCCCTACACTTCCGCTTTATCTCTCCTATGCCTCTTCCCTTTCCTCACTTTCACTAACACTCCACTTTATGCTCTCCACTTCCCTCTTCCTGCATGCACAGAACACAAACAGAACGAAGGAAAACGGAGATACAAACTAATATTTAGATCATTGTATATATAGTAAGCTGGTAAATATGCACCCTCACCAACACCACCACCAATCCCAACCATTACTCTACCCTTACCTTCCTTCCCTTACCCCGCAGCCCCCTAACCTTACCTACTGCTCCGGATGGGCTAACCTTTACCTAGAATGAATCACGTTGGCCTTACTCACTCATCCACCTGAGTTTGAGCACGTAACCTCTAGGCACTCACCCTCCCGCCTATGTACTCCTACCTACCTGTTCCGTTCCAACCCCTCCCTTCACCTGACCTTACGCTTATTACACACAGTGGTGTATGTGTGTATGTACTGTTTTGTGTTGTGTTGTATTTTATCTCATTGTTATTTCTGTATTTATCTAGTTATTTTTTTTTTTTTTTAGTAACTTGATTTATTGTTTTCTTCATCATAGTTACGCACACCTTAACGCCATCTTCTGCGTCACCTTCACCCCGCCTACACAGACTCTCCCCTTGATGCTATTTTCACACCCTACCGCGACGCAGCAGCAGCAGTAGCAGTAAGACGTAGTAGTAGTAGTAGTAGCAGTAGTAGTAGTAGTTGTTGTTGTTGTAGTAGTAGTGGTAGTAGTAGTTGTGATAGTAGTAGTAGTAGTAGTTGTTGTTGGAGTAGTAGTACATTTACCGCTGCGTTACTACATTCCTAAAGTATAAACAACATGTATTGTACTAAAATGACATCGTAACAATCGCTTCAAGTCTATGTTTTGTTTTTTAATAGTTTAACTTTTTTGTTAGTCAAACATTTACGTAAAGACTGTTTGCTTTGAATTCTTTACTTCCTCACCTTCTTCCTCCTCCTCCTCCTTCCTCCTCCTCCTCCTCCTCCTCCTCCTCCTCCTCCTCCTCCTCCTCCTCCTCCTCCTCCTCCTCCTCCTCCTTCTCCTTCTGCTAAGCCTTGGACGAGCGTTAACTCTTCTGCCAACACTTTCGAAAACAAGCTGACTCTCAGTGTAACTTCGTCAAGGGTGAAACGTCGACTTTTCTAACCTTTCCTTTTGCACCAGGTATTTTTTGTGGCGTGCTTTTTCTCCGTGCAGTTGTTGGCGTCTCTCTTCACTCTTTGTTCTGCCTGTTACTGTTAGTCCCTCACGGCAAGGAGTGAGTTGAGTCTCTTATGTGGCGTGTTCCTTTACTTGCCTCTCTTTTGTTTTTTGTTCTAAGAAGTAACGTGTTTATTATTATTATTATTTGTTCTTTGGTGAAGGAGGATGAAATGCTTGCTTACTATTTTTAGCTAAGTTCGGGAAGGCGAGGAAAGGAAGAGAGGGGAAAGAAACAGGTCAAGGCTTCTCCTGCCACGTCTGATGATACTCACTCGGAAAATCAAGAAATCTACTGTCTTGAGCAACACACACACACACACACACACACACACACACACACACACACACACACACACACACACACACACACACACACACACACACACACACACACACACACACACACACACACACACACACACACACACACACACACACACACACACACACACACACACACACACACACACTCCGTAACCTCCACTTTTAATTTAATTCAGAACGATGTATAATTTTTTTTTTCTTTTCCCATCTACAACTTAGCTTGCGCTGGCCTACAAACACACCTTCTTTTACCTTCTGCCTCCTCACACCTGTCTGGCTACTTCACGACCTCTCCCACTCTATTCTTCAGCTTACCGATGCCTGCACAGCCACTTTCATTACCTCAACGACCCTGGTTCATTGGCATTCACTAGTCGAGCGGAAGGGTCAAGGCTGTTGAAGGGAGGTGAATTATTGCAGCATTTTCCATCTTGTTTAGATATTGATAGAAGCAGACGCTGACAGGCAGACATTGAGTTTGTTGAAGTGTCCTCTCAGTGTTATCTCTTTCCAAAGCAGACATGTAAAGTGGGTTTTGTGGCTGGCCAGCGAGGAGTGGTGTTGGTGAAGGGCTGGCTGGCTGGCAGGAGGGGGATGATGCAACATGTCAGCTGAGAGTCGTCATGGGACCACCTCGCCTGATGCTATGTGGGAGTTGCCAGTGACCGATTTGTGTGTGTGTGTGTGTGTGTGTGTGTGTGTGTGTGTGTGTGTGTGTGTGTGTGTGTGTGTGTGTGTGTGTGTGTGTGTGTGTGTGTGTGTGTGTGTGTGTGTGTGTGTGTGTGTGTGTATAGGGGGGTGGGTTTGCATTTCTCATATGTTACATCATCTTTAAAACTTCTTTGTTATTCTTGTTCCTTCTTTTCATTCCATTTACATATTCTTGCGTCAGATAAAATGAAGAAAATCTGACTCTTCGCAATTCTGACAATTCGCAATGTATTTCTTAATGTTACTGGCTTGTTGTCATAAGAAATTATATGTTTTTTTTCCATATAAATGTTGGGAAACTTCTTTCTTTAACACGATCTCTGCTTTTTACGATAATTTTGTTTTTGTGGTAAAAAGAAATTAAACCAAATATCAGAAATACATGTTTATTTTGCATTTTTTCAGTACACTTTTTTACGCTGTATTAGTTGGTGTGTGGTCATTGCCTCGGTTTCACCACTCGTAAAACAGCAAAGAAACTACAGCAAAAGAGTAGAAACGAGACTTAGAAGAAGGCAGCGTCAGGGAGGGGTGAAGAGAGTGTATGTAGTAAGAGTGACCGCCACGCTGGCCTGCCTCGCCTCGCCTCGCCTTGCCTCTCACCCCTTACACTGCTCACACAGTTTGTCTTGAATTCTAAGTTAACCCTAGTGTCTACGCAGGGGTGAATCCATAAATACTGTCACTATATATTTCCATGACTGCCGTGAGAATGAAGGGAGTGTTGTGGAATGTGTGTCACGGGATTGATATATATCTTTAAAAAGGTTGAACGCACCAAACAGTAGAGATAATGTTGTCGATGGATGGTTGTAATGTTAGTACTTAGTTATACAGTGCGTCTATTACCAAGAATAATATATGTTCTTTAGAATATCCTGAAGGAACGACGTTGATCTCTATAGGAATAGGATATTATATAAAGTGCGTTCCTTCACTCCTTGATGGAAAGTTTTTCTATACATTTCTTTTGCGGTTTTCGAATGTTATGACTGATTGTAAACTTTTTTTCTTTAAGGAGAGTGGAAGATTAATTTTCATAACAATGTGTTGTTTTCACTATTCTTCTTTTGATTTATTTTTCTTCATCTAGATTTGCACCAATTTTGTCTTAAGTAAATAGAATAGATAAGTAGAAGATAGATATATGTTTTCATCCGGGCATCTCAGTTAGCATGTCAGTACGAAAACTTGGCTTAGTCACAAAATGGCAGCTGAATTTATAGCTGCTAAATAATCTCTATGTATTATTAAAAGCTAAGAAGTCACTCATTGATTTACTCATAAATACAATTATTATCATTAACTAGCAAACCTGAGATTATTCAACTAGTCTGGAAATATAGCTGCTAAACAAATTTTGCATATTACTAAAATGTAAGAGCTCCGGCATTCTGAGACTGTGCTTAGCTGAGGGAGATGACCCTTAAGATGTGGTAGTGGTGGTGGTGATGGTTGTGGTGGTGGTGGTGGTGGTGGTGGTGTGGGCCTCGAGGTGTCTCAAACAGATCCGCTAGAGTTAGACGATACAGGTAGCACCGGTTACGTCCTTTTTTATGTATACATGGAAGGATGGCTGACCAAGGGCTACAAAAAGTATATAAAGGGCGCTTGAATTACTACTCCTAAAAATATGTAGGGAGGGAGAAAGAGAGGAAGAGTTGTGGAGGTGTTCACGAATTCAGTGTAGTTTATTTGCACTATTTCCTTATATTTTAGATTTACTTTAAAAATATATCTACGATTAACATTCTTCCCTCATTTTCTATTTGACGGGATAATCATTACTCTGTGTGAGGAATGTCAAGGTAAGACTAGCGAGGGAGCTCAGAAAGGGGATACGAGGAGCAGGAGAGTGGCAGGTGAGAAGGCGGATCACAGGCTGGCTTGGGGACGGACAGCTGTGGTCATTACATTACAATAATTCTTCACTGGTACCAAACGTGAGGTTGTAAGTTTTTGTGTGTGACTCTATCCGGGTTGGTTATGGCTAGAGGCAAGAACCACTGAACTCAGGATGACAAGGATAGTTTCTTGCAAACATAAAAGTTTTTTTTCCTGATGAGAAAAAATTTGGATTTCTTCTCATTCTTTGATTTTTTTTTCACATTATGGTACGATTTTTTTTTTATACCAAGTCGTCGTTTGGTGTGCAGTGAAGTGAATCTTTTTTTCTTATCCTTCACACCACAAGCGGGAAAAATCTTACATAAACTCTTATATAAATACATACACAAAAACAAGTAAAAAAGAAAATATTAATAATCATCGCCATTTAAATATATATAATCTTTCCGCCTTCAATCCACACCTCTCTGAAAATGACTCGCATCTTCCCCTCCCTCCCCATCCTCTCTCTCCCCTCCCCACTCTTCCTCCCCATCTCTTTCAGTGCCCCTCCCTGAAAGCCTTCAACTATCACCCCTAATGGACCCTTTGATTCACTTCCTTGCCTGTGACTGAGAAGGATATTGCCTCAATAAAGAACTTCACGTCTCGTCCTTGAATCTGGATGTCACTTGCGCCTTAACCAGGAAGCCAAAGAAGAGACTTACTTCCGCTGGGGATAGAGTTTGTGTGCAAAGTGTTCATGTGTTTGTGCAGTGCGTTCATGTGTTTGTGCAGTGCGTTCATGTGTTTGTGCATTGCGTTCATGTGTTTGTGTAGTGCGTTCATGTGTTTGTGTAGTGCGTTCATGTGTTTGTGCAGTGCGTTCATGTGTTTGTGCAGTGCGTTCATGTGTTTGTGCGTTGCGTTCATGTGTTTGTGCAGTGCGTTCATGTGTTTGTGCGTTGCGTTCATGTGTTTGTGCGGTGCGTTCATGTGTTTGTGCGTTGCGTTCATGTGTTTGTGTAGTGCGTTCATGTGTTTGTGTAGTGCGTTCATGTGTTTGTGCAGTGCGTTCATGTGTTTGTGTAGTGCGTTCATGTGTTTGTGCAGTGCGTTCATGTGTTTGTGCGTTGCGTTCATGTGTTTGTGCGTTGCGTTCATGTGTTTGTGCGTTGCGTTCATGTGTGTGTGCGCTGCGTTCAGGTGTTTGCGTCACTGGTTTAATGTTATTCACGTGCAGTAACAACATCATAACCACCTGAACCTAATGAAAATCCGGTACATATATCAATCACCTTTACTCGTTGACCTATAAATATTGATGGTGGTAATTTATCGAACACTTGTAGTATATATCATCAAATTTCTCTATAGCATAACCACCAACATTTGCTCAACCTTGTATATTTATCCTTGATTATGTTTATTTATCTTGTTATTTAAAGTTTGTTTTTGTATGCGAGTGAAATTATGGGTTTTTTTACTTGTTATTTGTTAGTTGAAGTGTTTTTTTCTCATCTTCCTCATATAAGACATGTGAGTTTCTTATAAATCAATACTAAGTTATAATATTCATGACATTGTATCACCTCTTCCTTCTGTGACGTAAATCTATTCATAAATTCAAAGTCTACATCTGTGTCTTGTTATCCAGTTTAAAATCTACTATGTTTACAAAAGATGATTCATATGACAAGTTCTTAAACATCAACCTCCACTTGGAACATCACGTGTAGCAAATCTCACCGTCAGAACAATTTTTCATGATCTCACAGTCTTAACTCAGCTTCTATGCGTTAGGGATCCACTTACTGCACGAGGCGGTGACTAACTTGCGAGGTAATACTCCATCCACTTCCATCGGCACGTTCTTCGTATGTAAATAAAGTTGATGTCATATTCATACTTTGGAGGTTTTCATTGCTCTGTGGTCTCTTTACTTGTACTATAATTGCTGCTGAGTCGCTTAGGTTATTAGGAACAGCACGCAAATTAAAGCTATAGTGTTTTCTGTTTATTTAGTTGACTTCTACACACGAAGCCTTGGTGATGAGTCTTCCTCGCGTTTGACCTTCCTTCTCACCTGAAGAAAACGGAGAGTGTGAATATAAAAGTATGAGTATAAAAGTGCACGTGTGTTTGCTTTATTTAATTCAGTGGCACGAAATTTTTGATGTTTTTTTTTTTTTTTTTTTTTTGTGTGTGTGTGTGTGTGTGTGTGTGTGTGTGTGTGTGTGTGTGTGTGTGTGTGTGTGTGTGTGTGTGTGTGTGTGTGTGTGTGTGTGTGTGTGTGTGTGTGTGTGTGTGTGTGTGTAAAGAGGAGAAGGGGGGAGCAAGACTTGATAAAAAAAAAAAAACATTCATCTTTATTTATGCATTTGTAGTACTTGCTATGGAACAAAATTACTCTTGCATCTATACTCTCACTAGGATGACAACACAACACAACACATACTTATAGGCTGTGAGTAGATTCTCAATAGGCTGAGTGTTCATCGTTTACACAATCTTGATTACAGATTAAATGAAGATAACCTAAGAAGTATCTATTGCTATCTGTATATAAGGGGAAAAGAAAGACAGTTTATGGACTGAAAATAACTGTTATTAGTTTGCTGTCTAATAAAACAGATCGTGGAAACAAGAGTCACGCTGCTACGTAAATCCTTATCAATGATTCTCTACGCATTAAGAACCAGCACAGATAACAAAAATAACAAAAAAAAACATTATAATCACCGGAGATAACAAATAACGCAATAGTCACTAAAATTTCAATAGAAGGGACAAATATACAGTGGTTACATTTACATCATATCTTTACCACGTACTCTATTACTATATATGATGTGCATTATAATAGTTTCATGATATTATGGAAAAGCATCACGAAGAAGTAAAAACAAAATCACTCCGCCAGACTCCAGGATGACATTAAAAAAAAAAATTATCAGTCTCTTGAATTCAATATCAATCAATCACCATCCAGATATAAGCGGATAGACAGTGAGTGTCCTTGTTAGGTGTATCAGTAGAGCCAGATGTGTCACGGTGCCTTGCGTTAACCTGCTACACTTCACTACCTATCAGCACCGGCAGGCTGTATCAGGGTGTGTAAGGGTGTGGCGTAGGCTTAGTGAGGAGTGAGTCAAAGCGAGTTATCTCCCTCTCTTCTTGTCCTATAACTATTCCGTTAGAGTTTGCCTAAAGGAAGGAATGGAGGGAGGAAGGAAGGAAGGGAGGTATGTAGGTTGGAAGGAATGAAGGTAGATAGGTTGATAGGAAGGAAGGGAGGTATGTAGGTAGGTTGGTAGGAAGGAAGGAAAGGAGAGAGGAAAGGAAAGAAGGAAGGAAGGAAGGAAAGAAAGTAGGAAGGAAGGAAGGAAGGAAAGAAGGCAAGTAAATAGGAAGGAAGGAAGGGAGAAATGAATGAAGGAAAGCAGGAAGGAAGGAAAGAATTTAGGAAAAAAGAAAGGAAGGCAGGAAGGGTACACTCTCGGTTAAATATTTGACATACCTGGTCTATATTTGCTATGATGGTCCATTGTTTTGGATAGTCGAGTAACTTTTTTATTTATTTTTTCAGGTGGATCTGGGGTTCTTATTTCATCTATAGTATATGTGACGTGTATTTACTCCTGACTAGTTACAAAATTCTTAATAAAATCGTACTAGTCTTATGGTTATTGTATTGTAAATTGTAAAGTAATTCAATACATAAAAAAAAGTACGCTCGTTTGTTTTTAAAATAATGATCATGCAATAAAACTTTACATATCATAAATTAAACTTGAAAATTATCAACAAAAAAATTAGAAATAAAAACTCATCATAATTTGCAGCATAATTTACGTAAAACATTGATTTACATTCACATATATTATTTGAAAAAGATATTGTCACTACACTGTCATCGTATTTAACTACATTTTTTTTTCTTTTTACAATGGCAGAGTAAGTTCGCCTCTTCAGGTATGCATTAACAGACCTTCATTGCGCTGGTCTAATATCAATGATGAGTCGTCAGTACATAAAGGTTATACTAAATAAATCAAAGCTGAAAGTACAGGAGCTGCCTTGTGTAGGTCAACTGGCCTCTTGCAGCCTCCTCATTCTTTTATATTCTTATGTTTTTTTATGTAACACCACGTCTAACACATAACATGAACATAATGATCCCTGGAAAAAACTTTATACATGGAAGGTTTAATATGTTTGATAGACTATTCAAGTGATCAGAAGTCTTTATAATTCTCTACTTATTTTGAGATTTTTGACCAAGCCCGAAGGATTGAATAGATTTGTCCAAGTTCGGCTTATACTCGTTTTTCCCAGGGCGTGTCTTAGGTCAGACTGTCTTAAGCGGTTATACTCGGGTGAGTGGCGAATATAAATAATGTTTACAATACATCTTTAGTTTATATCAAGGAGAAAGCTACTTCAATATACTTTTTTCGTTATTTTTTCTTATATATGAACGGTTATGTTTATTTTTATCAAGAATATTTGCATGATATATATATTCAATGTATTTATTGAAGTCGTGTATATTTTAACCTATCTATGTAAAATATTATCAACAAACAGATGCACGTGATTGGGAGAGGCCTTTGTCCTGCAATGAACTCAAAGTGGCAGATGATGATGATGATAATTTTAATGAGATAACACACATTACTGACCATTCATATATCTAAAACTTAATAAACCAACTTTCACGTAGAAACATATAAAAATTCAACAAACAACACATAGACAATGAAGTCATTTGAAAGTCTGGCGCCACGAAGAAATCCTTATGAAGACAAGAAGGAAATGTGAATACTGAAGCTCATGTCTGGTTCTTTAGTAGTCTGAAGTGTCCTCTACTGTGTTCATACTGCTGCCTTTCACTGCTGCTGGAGTATAGTGCGTAGGAACAGGTCAGCTATCGAGGAACATTCCACTCATGATTAGTTCTTAGTATTTGGAGGGAAAAGCAGACCAGAATCACACAGAAATCGAAAACAGATCTATGAATGTTATGATATGATATGTACCCCTTGTATGTTTGTGCTTGTGTGTGTGTGTGTGTGTGTGTGTGTGTGTGTGTGTGTGTGTGTGTGTGTGTGTGTGTGTGTGTGTGTGTGTGTGTGTGTGTGTGTTTCTTGGATAATAAATAAACAAACAAAATCCCTTTCCTTCATTTTAAGCCACATTTTCCTCCTCTCGTTCCTGGCGCTACACTTGCAATTCATCTTTTCACATTCACTTCCTACACTAGATTATGAGGTTTGTATCCAACATGGTATAGGAAGTGAACATAAACTGCCCTATCATGTTGGAATGTCTCGACGAGGGAGAGTGGAGGAGACACGAATAAACAGGAGGAGAAGGAAGCGTGAAAGGTCGGTCGGTCGGTCGGTAGCGAAAGTTCGACCTATACAAGACAATGACAAAAACGGTGACTGCCGTTCAGGTGTGGTGGAGAGCGTCAGTGGTTCCGGTGCTGACTATCACGGGACAAGCAGGTGAGGTGCTACGAGGAAACAAAAAGACTGAGGAAAGTAATGAAATCATCCCCATAGTAAAAGATAAGTGATGATTGCTTGTTTATATGCAGGCAATTACATTCTTGAAGGGTAGCGTCTTGTTAGCTTCGTATATTCCTTCTTTTTCTTCATTTAGTTTATATTGTGTTATGCTTTGCACTATATTAGGAAACTACTCAGCCCAGACACGTATCTAGCACATTGCACACCTGAGGGAAGGGAGGCAGGTGCTCGCTGAGTGATTGACGTTAGACACACATTGCAGGTTTCGCTAAATTATGGGTTTTATGTTAGCAGTGTGAGCCTAGAGCAACACACACACACACACACACACACACACACACACACACACACACACACACACACACACACACACACACACACACACACACACACACGTTATAGAACGGTAAAGTGTTTGGGTTGAATTTGGAAATCTTTAAAGAAAATAAGTATACACAGGAATTGTATTATTTAAGTCAGAATTTCACTTATATAGCGTTTGTACGAGATTGCTTTCATGCACAAGGTGAAAATAATACAAACCTGAAAGTGTAGTGAAGGAAGAGAAGCACACTGAAGAGACTACACACTTGCGTCAAATTTATAGACTAGAATACAGCGGAAAGTCTAGTGAGAGGGAAGTTACTTTGCTCTCCCTTTTCCCTTCCCACTCCGTCCTGCTACCCCCACCCGCCCCCTGCTGCTCCCCCCACCCGTCCCCTGCTGTTCCCCCAACCGCCCCCTGCTGCTCCCCCCATCCATCCCCTGCTGTTCCCCCCACCTGCCCCCTGCCGGCTCACACCTCAACGGCCATTGAGTGCAGGTGTACCGGGCTGCTTTCTCACCGCGGTTCGCTCCTCACCTGTCCTCGCCAAGTTACAAGGAAATACTGGTAATATTGCTGAGACAGGAAAGACGTTAATAAGATAACAGGAAGGATTTTACTGTTATATTATACCCACTTATTTATTATTTTATTTCATTTTGTTTCCTCTGTCGTCTGGTGATGGTTGAAGGTGATGTTCCCCTCAGCGGCGTGGGGAGCAGCGACCCACCTACCTGCTTTATATTCCCTCCCTGGCTGACCTGGATGCACACTTTATTCTCGACCTGCACTGTACCACGTGGGGAGGAGGAACAGGAATACTGATGCACCTATACCTTTGCATTCCCATCATGATCAAAAAAACACTACAGCAGCTTCCCTTGTCCTTATAGGTTGTGAGGACCTGCTCGTGTTGTTGCCAAGGCGAGAACTTGAATGATGTTTATTCCTTACACGAGATGTTCCTTTCCCCTGGGGCAGCTGCAGCCTCATTTCTTACCTTTCCTGGCAGTGAAGTACAGACGCTACATTCAAGGGATGCTGCCAAGCGACACTGATCACGTGACGGGACCGTGAACGTGGAGTGAGGCGCCCGTGCTCTTCGGCCCATCATGCTGCCCCCAACACTCCCTTGTGAAGCACCTGCCTTACGACAACCCTGTACCATTGTAGGACTAATGACTCCGCTGACTCGTCCTCAGGGAAGCAAGATAGATCATGGCAAGAACCTGTCGTAGATAGCCAGGGTTTATTTACATTTTTTTTTTTTTTAGTTAACTTTTAGGAAGCTTAGTGGCATAGATAAATTTTGCTTAGAAAAGAAATTTATTATAATTGCATATATATTTATATATATATGAACACTTAAATCAGTAACATACAAAAATCACCCTACCTCTACCAAAAATAATCACATCCCATATAATATGCATGAAATAGTGCGGTGGGTGTGGCCGCCCGCCGCCTTGGTCCAGGGAGAATGGGGTGATGGGAACCACAGGTGATGCGGGGGGGAGTGAGGGACCAAAGTATATATTTGACGGGGAACAATTTTGCCTAATATTCCTGTAGTGCTGGGATGATGATGCTGGCTTGCGGTACTCATAACTTATGTTTACTATCAGGGCGTGTGCAGGTGTGCGGGGTTAGGGCACACGTGCACTATCACAGACTAGATGAAGGGACCGGCCCATGCAGGTAGCTGGTAAGCCGCGACAGACAGTGGGTCTCACCCTGGTTACGAGATTATGTGGCGGACTTGTGCACCAGGACTGAGCCGCGGTCCAGACTGCTGACCCGGGACGAGGACGCCTTACACGTTGACCTCGTCCTGGTAGCGATCAGTGATGTAAGAGGCGGTGTCGGTGAGGTTGTTGAGGCAGAGATGGAGTCCGATCAGGTGGTTCCTCAGAGAGTCCATCACGTTGCTGCCAGAGTCACCGGCTTCATCTCCCTCCAGGCCAGAGTCACCGCCCTCACTCCCTTCGAAGCAGCCCTCGCTCTCCCCGTCTGAGGCGCTGGAGGCAATGGATATGGTGGAGAGTGTGCTCTGCCGCCGGAAGTGTCCCTTGACGTTGTCTGTTGTGGTGGAGGCTGGCCCGGAGTCTGACCACCGCGTGTTGTTGACGAAGGGGGAGGGCACGGTGGTGTGGTTGTCGTTGTCGTCGTCATCGTTGGATGTGGGGCCCCAGATGAGGTCATTCTTGACGGAGTTGAGCACGTTGTAAAGGCCGTAAGGCTTGTTGTTCCCCCGCAGCATCGGTGGTACCTTGTTGGGGGTCTTGGTGGAGTCAACATCCACGTCCAACAGTCTGAAGATAGGCAAATACACTTCGTTAGACTTACTATCCATCTATCTAGACCTCTATCTCTCAATCCATATACATCAACATACACCTAGACGCAGTGTGCACCAGGTGTGGGCAGAGGGTGTCACTGACCTGCAAGGCACCATAACTGTCTCGTTCATGTGGTTGACCGCCTTCACGAAGCGGTCCATGGCGCACAGGATGGACTGGGACGAGAAGTCAGAGAGTTCGTCTGTCTTGTTCATCCTCACGCTGTGGCAAAGAAATCTTGGTTAGTCATAATTGGCGGAACGAATAATGGTATAAACTTACTTATACTGTAACATAATGTAGCGAAGCCTTTCCCCCCAAGTGACACGTAACAAAACGATTTATTTAACCTGTGTTGCTAATCTACCAGATGAGTGGAATACTGCACATCAATGGGTCACCTTGGCCTACCCACGTAACACTGCACTTTAATAATGGTGATAGCAAGGTCAGGGATGATTAAAAGGTGATTTTGCGATGCCGGTTCACTATCTCCTTCGCCTGCATCAAAAAACATATGATACTTTTAAATTGACACGAGTTACTGGTTCCTGGTTCCTCCCTTCTCCCCTGACTTGTGTTACCGGTTCGTCCCTTCCCCGACACACCCACAGTACAAAAGTTACCCAATACATGCAGCTCTACAAGTGTTGAAATAAACATTCGTTCCTAAGGCTCACGATTCTTTAAAGACCAACTGTGATTCAAACATGTCGAGAATATGAGAATATATTAATTTCAAACGTAATATTCGTATAAACATGGAAGTGAAATATCCTAACTAAATTTATTAATCTTTTGTTTTCTAGCTAAGTGACGGTTTGTTAATTTTTGTCTTTTCTTAATTGAAGTACTCGTCTTACCTGTTATCCTCAGGCCCCGAATAGTTGTCCACTGAGTTGTAAAGCATTTTATTGTTGGATAGTGTCACTGCTTTCTGAGACATTGATAGACTACAAAACAAAGCCTATTCTTTCTATTTAACAGTGTCTTTTTCCTATACACAGATTGCACTGCTATTCCCTTGGTCAAGACTATCACTTCGCGTTCACTGGTTTGGTTCACCGTGGAGGCGTGTCAGTAAGGTTCACACGAATCAAGTAAGTGTAATGCTCCGTGGTAAGGCACTGGGCACCGCTGCGTGTGTGTACGTTCCCAGCTGAAGACTGTGTGGTGAGCAGGAGCGCGGTTTCTGGTATTTACAGACTGGCAACCCGCCCCAACCCCAACCCCGTCCCCATCGCCTAACCCCCAACCCTCGCATTTACTCCCTCCTCCCCCACCTTCTCTCTCCCTTCACCCAACTCCCTTTTCATGTCCCTCATCCCCGCTATCCTGTCCCCCACCCTCATATCACCACCTCTTACCCCTACCCCCCCTCCACGATCACCCACACACCGCGTGCACATCCTCTCACACTGGAGTATATACAGCAGGTTGGGGAGGTGTGGGGGTAGGGGAGGGGCCGTGCTATCAATAGGTTGTATGTAATATTGGATGAGTGATAAGAGATGTCATTCTAGTCTCCAGGTGTGTGTGTGTGTGTGTGTGTGTGTGTGTGTGTGTGTGTGTGTGTGTGTGTGTGTGTGTGTGTGTGTGTACGCTACATGACTGCCAAATGGCTTGTTCTTCGAAAGCAATAATTTTGAATAATAAATTTCAACACAAATGGTTCACACTGGTTCTAGCCGCCTCTCTCTAGTGCAACAAAGGGCTGAAAGTTCTTCCCCAGAAACCAATAAAACATGTTCAGGCTGAGTCACGCGTTATATTTCCTGGATCGAAGTTATGCCTCGTTTCAGGGATTGGTAGCATTTCCTCGCACAGAATCCTATAAGAGACCAAACCAGACATTGACCTATATAAGCCTACATTAGGATACCATTACAATGTTCTATAATCTCGTATCCCTTATATATATGAGTTTATGCATACTATATATAAATCATATACATACATACGTAGATTATACTATTACTACTGCTACTACAACTACTACTACTACTACTTCAGGGGATGTTATTTTTGTTCCTAAACGGCTCCTCTTTCGTTGCATTATTTTTTTTATACGCAGAGTTGTGCAGACTTTCATTATTATTATTCTTACTATTTCTGCAGTCCTTGGCCCCATCTCCTATAAAAACAATCAAAGATAGAAATACAAGATTAAAACAAGTATCAGCGTGACCCATCTCCACTCCACTGTAGGTCACCAAGCCTCCCCCCCCCGTCCAACCCCCCCCCAGCACATCACCAGGGGGTATAGTAATGGTAGGGTCAAGCTTACCACCAGATGTCCTCAATCTGTAGGTCAGGTCGAGGTCAGGTCAGCTGGTCATACCCTCAGCGATAGAAAATGATTATCTTCTAAGTATAAAAAGCCTTACTCATGCACTGATGATGTGTATAGATGAATTATTTATTTATTGGTGTATTTATCATGTATGTTTCAATCAAGTGTGTGTGTGTGTGTGTGTGTGTGTGTGTGTGTGTGTGTGTGTGTGTGTTGCGCATTACACATATAGACACAAAAATAAACTGATAACAAATGCACTCAAAGTAAGAAAGCAATTTTTAGCCATTGACCTCGTCTCACCTTCACGTATCTTTTACTAACACTTGAGGAACGAGTCTAGCCCAGATAAGCCACGACGGTAACAGTGGTGGTGATGGTGGTGGTGGTGGTGGTGGCACTTAGTAACCACCCTTTCACTTCACAAAAACTAACAATAATCAGTGATGACATTACGGGAAGTCACCTTATATCGAGTTATAAATATATTCGGTTATCACCACGCCACTGTCGACTGACCTGACGCAGCTGACAACGTAATAGCGAGGCGCTCCTTTCAAGGGTATCTGGTCACTGCTGAAGGGTCGTGTTAGCCTTACAAAGTGTGTGTGTGTGTGTGTGTGTGTGTGTGTGTGCATGATGTTGTAAACGTGTCCTTCCTGTGTCGCTGGTAGTGAGCTGAGATACTTGTGGGGACAGAAACAGCACGTGTCTGTCTAGTGCAAAGCAGATATTTAGGCCATGGTGTGCGTGTGTGTGCGTGTTCATGACAGTTCCTTGGGTCCCTGAGAGAGGCCTTTCACAGCGAGCCTCTGACAATAGCACGATACATTGAGCTTCCTTACAAAGTTGATTGACAACACTCGCTCATCCACACCTCCTGTCATTCAGTGCATCCTGAGTCCCACGCTATCAAGGCCCTACGGAGGATGGGGACGTGGCTATCCTCGACTCACTTAAACATCCATCAAACAGACATATGAAAGCACATATTTAACTTATTTTCTTCTCTCTCTCGCTCTCGCAACACCTATACCGACACAACAAAATTTAACTCTACGCACTAAGCTTTCCACATTTCGCATTACAACCTTGGCATCTATTTCTCTCTCTCTCTCTTCCTTTCTTCCGCGACCTTTCCCACCACCA
>JAXIVD010001583.1:25000-42500 GCA_036785275.1 Cancer borealis
TTATCCACTTATAATAGATCTCAATAGGGGTTTACATGTATTGTCAGACTACTGGGGAAGATTGTGGACTATATAATAATGGCGAGAGGTATTGGATTTCACAAATATTGAGGGATTTTGAGAGCGATGTCACTCACCTGCGAACACAATGAAGGGTGAACCACGAATGACGCTGTCTGGGAAAAAGGCGGGAGATGAGAAGGGGGAAGGGGGGGGTTTCGAGGATATTCCTCCTTTGATCTTATTATTAATTGATTATTGAGACGTGAAATGGTTATTAGTTTATAGGAAATTAATTTTTACGCTAAATAAGTGACATTTAGATATCTAATGAACCTGATCTCTGGATTACTATATAAGGGAACATTTTTGTCTACGTGACTTTTAGCACGTCCCGGGCCTCCGGGGGCATGATCGCCTCACATGATGCAATATTACGTCATCCTTAACAAAGTTTTATGGGAAGATAACTAAGTAGGTTAATTATATTAGACTATGGAGAGCATTTTGACAAGTTAATGACTATTAATAATGATTAGATTATGATATTAATTTCTTTCCATAGAAAACTGTCTGGTGGGAGGGGTTGACTGCATAGGATTTGAAAGTTTGGAAAAACAATTCTAATATAAACCTTAATATAAACATATAGTAGGAAAGTATGAATGATGTGAGTAAAAACATTTATATAATGCAGTATCCCCTTGGGAATACAGGATCTAAGGGCAGACTAAACATAACAAAAAAAAAAAGGTACATTCAGTAGGCCTATTTGAAATTAAATTGGAAGCATCACATTATTATTATTGATGGTAATGGTGGTGGTTGTGGTAAATATGTATGTATGTAATTGAATCAGATTTCCTCCTTCTTCTCTTCATCTTTCTTCTGTATATATGCTTTTCCTCCTAACATTTCCTCCTCCTCCTCCTTATCTTATACACCTGGAGGCCTTATTAAGAGCTTCATCTGTCACATCTTTTCATTATGTCCCTAAGCACATTACATCCAATTTCTCCTTCCCACCAGAATACGAGTAAAAGGACCATACCTGGCAACCCACCTACCGCCACCTTCCTCCGGGTATATAAGACGAAGGAGATGACCCAAAGAGCATCAGTCTGTCTGCAGGACGCATTAGGTGAGAACATCTACGTCAGACTACTCCACTAACTTCCTTGAGAGGTGATTGGTGGGTTCAAGTGTTAGGTTATCGTAATGATGTAATAGTAATTGTTGAAGTAGTAGTAATAGTAATTGTAGTAAGTTTAGTGTGAGATGGTAGTAGTGGAAGTAACAATTTGATATCAGAAGTAATAGTAGTAATAGTAGTAGTAGTAGTAGTAGTAGTAGTAGTAGTAGTAATAGTAGTAGTAGTAGTAGTAGTAGTAGTCAAGTTATAGTTCACTGTCTTTCTGGTTTCATTCAAAATCTTAAATCCTGTGATCAGTTAATAGCTTGTATGTCTGTTTGTCTGTCTGTCACTACGTGTTGTAAGGACACACGAAGAATCATTAATCTTCTCTTGGCCTTAAATACAAAGATTAAACTCAAGACAAAATATAGAGAGGTATTTTTCAACACAGTGTCCCATTTCAAGTCTTACACACATTGTTTTCAGCTTGCATATAACACACAAATCCTTTTTATTTTTTGTATAAACTTGCATCAATATCATCATTATTTAGAAAGGGTTCATAGCTGGATGGTAGCTCTTTTCCTATTTTATGCTATACCTGCTGTTCTGTTCTGTTCTGTTCTCTTCTTCTTGTCTCTTCTCTTCTCTTATCTTCTCTTCTCTTCTCTTCTCTTCTCTTGTAGCAGAAATATTATCTTCATATTTGCTCTTACACGAATACTGAATGGTTAGTTATGATTACTAATGATTTTTTTCCTTATTAGTAAAATGTTATCTTAATAGAATTCGAAAAGTGTGTAAATCTCTCTCTCTCTCTCTCTCTCTCTCTCTCTCTCTCTCTCTCTCTCTCTCTCTCTCTCTCTCTCTCTCTCTCTCTCTCTCTCTCTCTCTCTCTCTCTCTCTCTCTCTCTCTCTCTCTCTCCTGCAGATCATGGTTAATTCCGTAGTGGTGGTGGTGATGGTGGCGGTGATGATGGTGATGACTGCTCCTTACACCACTAATGCCTCGCTGCTCCCAGGTAAGTGTCTCTCTCTCTCTCTCTCTCTCTCTCTCTCTCTCTCTCTCTCTCTCTCTCTCTCTCTCTCTCTCTCTCTCTCTCTCTCTCTCTCTCTCTCTCTCTCTCTCTCTCTCAAACGTAAAAAAAAATCAATCAAATGTCATATTCTTCCATTTTATCATTCCTCTTCCTCTTCCTCCTCTTCTTCTTCCTTTGATTAAATAGTCTAATAAGGACAAACAATTATACTAATTTTATATATTCAACCTTTGTGATTTTTCTCCTTATCCTTCTTCCTGCAGGAGGGAACGACGGCCCCCAGCACAGGGTAATGGGAGGGGGCGGAGAGCTGGGTCCCGTCTATCTTCATGACTTGGACAACGATCTTTCAACCTTTATCCAGCGTTCCCTGCCGGAGATACGCGACGTTAGGATTGTGGACGGTAAAAGACAGACAGAGAGAGAAAAAAAAGAAGAGAGAGAGAGTATAATGACCTAATAATAGTCACTCTAATACCCTGTTATCACCCTAAACCTTCTTATTCCACCCTGAAACCCTCCACTTCACTGCAGGTCCCAAGGGTCCCCGCCTCGACATGCCTCTGACAGGCTGCAGAGACTCAATGGACTGTCATCACCGCTTCACCAATTACCTCAGTCTTCTGGTGAGGATGATGGAGACTGGAAGAAAGAGGAAGTGAACTGTCTTGACCTTGCCGGCCTGAAGAAAAGGAGGAGGAGGAGGAGGAGAAGGAGGAGTATTAGATATAGAGAGAGAGGAAATGTAAGAGATTAGAATTTGATTTTGACTGTCACTACTACTACTACTACTACTACTACTACTACTACTACTACTACTACTGCCACTACTACTACTACTGCAACAACTGTACTGCTACTACCATTACTACTACTACTACTACTACTTCTACTACTACTACTACTACTACTACTACTACTACTACTACTACTACTACTACTACTACTACTACTACTACTGGAGGAAAAGGAGGAGTACAATTTTGAAGGAGATGGAGCAAAATTTCCTCTTTCCCTCCATTCCTGTATACTATATTATATTGAAATAAGTTCTTTAAATATGGTGATTGTGTTTACATTATCTAACCCTTGTGTGTGTGTGTGTGTGTGTGTGTGTGTGTGTGTGTGTGTGTGTGTGTGTGTGAGAGAGAGAGAGAGAGAGAGAGAGAGAGAGAGAGAGAGAGAGAGAGAGAGAGAGAGAGAGAGAGAGAGAGAGAGAGAGAGAGAGAGAGAGAGAGAGAGAGAGAGAAAAAAAAACATATTGAAACAGAAAAATTTGAGCAGAAAATAAATAGATAAAATCAATTAAATAATGTATATCTGATATATATGTGTCATTCTAGGCTGTGATGCTAGTAGTAGTAGTAGTAGTAGTAGTAGTAGTAGTAGTAGTAGTAGTAGTAGTAGTAGTAATAGTAGTAGTAGTAGTAAAGGTCAGATTATATAAGTAAACAAATACATCCTTTAACCATAAGGAAACAGTTATTCATAATGGTGTAAAAATTCATTATTATATCCTTACATTCATCTATCTGTCCATTTATTGAAGTTAGGATAAAATAATATATACATACTAGGTTCACACCCTACCATGGTTACTACTCCCAGCTACCCTTCCTGCAGACCTCACAGTGTTAGTGTGGATGCAGCACAGCTTGATAAAACCTAAACACACCTGGCTTCCTCATGAATCTTATACTTATTTTATGCAGAAATCAACACACTTCTTGCAAAATCAGGCTGTAGATGTTTATTGAAATGGGTGAATGGATGGTTGGAGGTAAGGTTGTGGTTTATGCATTCACAATCATCACCTCCTTCACTAAGTACACTGATAATGAGGACCTAAGGAAACTTTAAGACCATGTGTCCTTTATTGTAACAGAATTATATGCCATAGTTGAGGGTCTTCATATTATTTTCTCCTTTGGTAAAAATATATACAGTACTACTTCTTTCAAGCTGCCTTTTATGTCTTGCCATCATCTTCCCCTAAATTACTATGATAGTGCTAACCAGTGTCTTCATGTTATTCTCTCCTTTAGTAAAAATATATACAATGTACCTCCTTATTGATAGTCAAGCTGCCTTCTATTCATTACTATTATCATCTCCAAATTACTGTCATTATGTTAACCAGTGTCTTCGTACCATTGATCTCCTGTGACAGTTTCCTTTACTGAATATAATTACAACTATATAAAAAGTAAATGTAGATCATATCCCCAAAATATAATTGACATGAACCTTGAAAACTGTTATGAGAAGGACAGTCTCACCTCCATCCATTATATAGTATGAGATTCTTACACCAGTTATATCACTTAAAGGAAAGAGAGATTTGAGTGACCTGGTTGTATTATTAGGAGGTCAATGTTCAATGTGCAATATTTACCAGGTCAAAGGGTCACATACTTGGTCATTAGGTCATGGATTGTCTCTCAAGGTGGTAATTGTAGTTTTCCTGCTTGTATAAATATTGGATTATTTGTTTTATTATAACGTATGATTGTGTTTATAATTATGTTCCAAATAATACTTGTGAATATATTTAAGTAAATGTAAACTATTTAATCATTTCTTCGAGGATTTTTTTGTATTATTATAACTCATATCTGCAACAAAAGAGAGCAGAGTAAGTATATATTACATAGCATATTACATGTTACATAGCAATCACACCACAATATCTAGCACATTAACAACACTAAACTATTCAATTCAATCCAATTTAGCTTAAATTGATAGTTAAGTAAATGTCTTGATATTCTTAAACTCAACCTCCCCCTCCCCCAAAAAAAATAATTGATTGAATTGGTTGAAGCTGGAAAAGTGTAAATTTAACAAAGAAATAGGAAGGAACAGCATGGTTTGTATATAGGGTAATTGATCATTGGAACAAACTTAGCCTAGTTATGAGGTTGTCAGTGCAGAGTGGATAGCAAGTTTTAAGAGAAAATTGGATAAAGCTATGGATAGGGATGCCAGGTGGAGTTAGTGTTGAGGGATGGATTAAGGGAACTACCACGTGTAGGCAGCCTCTTGTAGTTCCTCACTTTCTTGTAGTCTTATATAGTTTCAAGGATTATATATTAGGTATATTAGGTAGGTTATGGATATAGTAATAATAGTAGTAGTTTAGTAGTAGTAGTAGTAGTAGTAGTAGTAGTAGTAGTAGTAGTAGTATTAGTATTAGTAGTTGCAGTAGTAGTAGTAGTAGTAGTAATATTATTATTATTATTATTATTATTATTATTATTATTATTATTATTATTATTATTATTATTATTATTATTATTATTATTATTATTATTATTATTATTATTATTATTAGTAGTAGTAGTAGTAGTAGTAGTAGTAGTACCAGTAGTAGCAGTAGCAGTAGTAGTAGTAGTAGTAGTAGTAGTAGAAGTAGTAGTAGTAGTAATAATAGTTGTAGTAGTAGTAGTAATAGTAGTAGTAATAGTACAGTAGTAGTAGTGGTAGTAGTAATAGTAGTAGTAGTACAGTATATGCATTTAAAAAACCCGCCTCTTAACACCAACTTTATACTACAAATACATTTTCCACAGTATATACCAATATCAATAATACAACTTAAAACAAAAACATATACACCATCCTAGTTGATTATAATAGAGCAAAATAATAACGTATACCTTATAAAAATTAACATAGTAAATATTGTCCAAGCATATGCCAATATTTATCTATATCAAAAATAAAATAAACAAAAAACATGTACACATCATTCATATTAATTATAATAAAAAAAAAACAATAACGCGTACAATATATGTTTAGATGGTAAATATTTTCTAGCCATTCCAACATTTACATCCGCTAACGTAACGTCCTTCCCAAGACATCACCGCCAAGATGGTACGTGGATCCCTGTGTATAGTGAAAAATATCTGTATTTATCGGTGCATCCGTCTACATAGCAAGGATTTTATTCAACGAGATGATAGATAAAGGTTTAAACTATAATTATATATAACTCACAACTTAATGGAGGTTGTATTAAAGGTGTGATGAGTGTTCAAATATGGGTGACTGATTCTTGTTTACATGTGTTAGGAGTGTTACTTGTGTTGATGTGCATGCGTACCCATACTTACCCTTACTTTTGGTTACTCTGTCCATTAATAACAAAGCTGAGGTCGGAGGGAAGGGAAGGAAAGGTAGAGGAATGATCTGCTAGCTATCTGTCTAATTTTATTCCTAATGTATCCTTGTAACAGGACCTACCTAGTGCAGACCTCCGGGCCTTACGTAGCTTCTTTATATTCTTATGTTGTGGGTGGAGGAGTTGTATCTTAATGTCCTCACTCGCTATTTTACCATTGCCCTCTTGGATGTATAATAACAGAATCTGCCTCGTCTTAGGTGGTGTGTTCCTGTCATGCTAAGATTAGGTGCTCTGCCCTCTATAGGTTGGTTAGTTTATCGTATCCTCATCTAGGTGACACAACGGCCATCTAGAGCCCGTCAATGTAGTGCGTTGGTGATTTGAGAGTTAATGTGATTTTGTACACAGCTATATTAGTGTAGACAGTGTGATTACAGCGAGTCAGTCCCGTGAGTCCAGGACACACGGGGACGGAGGACGTGTGTTGCTCTATAATTATCCAGACTTATAACGTTATCTTCTCTGTTTTGAGTACATATTTAATTGTTTTAGTCTCCCCTAAACACCCTATAGGTTAAATGGCTGCTTTTATTTATCTGGTTATGTTAGGTTCGGTTATATAAGCTTTTTATATATTTTTTATTTATTGCCGTATCTATAACTGAGCACTATGAGGATACGGCTGCTGTACCTGTAAGCTGTGCCTTGAATGTATTGTAACTTGTTAGCTTGACCTTTTATCCTATGTGCCTGTACACTTACATTGTTCAGGTGCAGTATTGGAAGGAAGAGTAAAGGAGATTTTCCACCTGGCAGCCTTTGTTGTGTAAGGCTCTCAGACTAAAAGTTTCGGACAAGATTGAATGGATTATTTATTATGTATATTCGTGTTTCTTGATTTCTGTATTACGTAATTTCAGTTGCTTCATTTCTCATGTTATTTCAGTACATTTCTTTCTTTCATTATGTTATTTCAGTACATTAATTTCTCTCACTTATTGTATTTCAGTCGATCATTTTGCCGGAGAAGTTCCAGCACATCCTGCGTTTGATGAACACCAACATCGATGGGCGGCGCAAGGTTATGTTTGCCATGACGGCTATTAAGGGTGTTGGGAGGCGGTACTCCAACATTGTCCTGAAGAAGGCAGACATCGACCAGACCAAGCGTGCCGGTGAACTAACTGAAGAGGAGGTGAGGGAGTTAGGTTGTGTGTTGTGGATGTGTCTTTTCAATGATTTATATAATGTTTTGTAATTTCTTTCTCCTTTGGCTTGTGTATCTTCTATTCCTGATGCTGACATAATTTGGTGGAATGTGCTATTATTATTATTATTATTATTATTATTATTATTATTGTTATTATTATTAAGTATTGCCCTCCATTGGGAACTAGTTTGTGCTCCAGGTAGAAATTATTTACTATGTTTAGAAGCAGTCAAGGTTTATTTATTTAGCTGTACCTCTGCTCAAACACTTTTTATGATAATACAGAAAATAGTTAATATACAAGGAACTGCTTCATGTATATATATAGTTTGCTTTGATGTATATATTTAATCCACTCACTTTCAGGCCACCAATTTTGACTTTGATTATTCTTAATACTCATAATTATTACAGTAAATCATGGAGTAGTCATATGAATAACGTCCTTTGATGATTATTACAGTAAATCTTGTAGTTGTGTAATTAATATCCTTCATCCCAAACAACTGTCACTTTATTGTGTAGTTGTAGAAGTAGAGGAAGGTAGAACAATGATAAATTATCCACCTGAAAACCTTTATTAATCTGGGTTTATCAGACTACTAATTTCTGACAAGACGGATTATTTTTGGGGTCAATTTTTAATAGTTTTGTTGATTAATGGTTTGATTTGAAGCATTGCATTAAGTGTGAGTTGTTATTGATGTTCTTTTTGTGTGTCTGTTGTTTTTGAAGTGTTTGTGTTCTTAATGTTCTTCTATCGTGTGTGTGTGTGTCCGTGTGTCAGGTTGAGAAGATCGTGACAATCATGAGCAACCCCCGTCAGTATAAGATTCCCGACTGGTTCCTCAACAGGCAGAAGGACATTAAGGACGGCAAATACAGCCAGGTAAGGACAGGTTATAGCTACTGCCAGGGTTTATATTTATTATTATTTATTTTTAATGCTTGATGACACAGGTTTGTTAACATTATTTTTCAAGTTTTTAAAATTTATTATTTATTTTTACAGTTTGATGACACAGGTATTTGCCTTGTTAACCATAGTTTTCAAGGTTGATTGCCGTGTGTTATAGTATATGGTAGGGCCTTGCCCCCTTGTATGTATTGTTCTTGCAAGGGTTTTACAGCCACCCAACACCATCCTACTTAGTGTCATGTGAAAGCAGTGGGCGGGACTATGTTAGTTAGTTTGGTATATTTATATAAGACATTTATTAGTAATACATTAGTGATATATTTGTTATACATTTAGTGTGATCTGGAGGTAGTGGGCGGGACTGTATTGCGTGTTAGTTAGTTTGGTATACAGTAAAATCTTGATATAACGAACCCGCTTATAGTGAATTTAGGATATGACGAATGTCATTTTCTGGCTGAACCAAGTCTGATATAATGAACCAAAGTTCGTTATATCCGAGGCGTGGGATGAGCCGGCTGAACTCTCCACTTTGTTTGAACATGCATTCACCACTGCTATCCATTCACGTCTATCACGCATCATTGTCCTTCCTTGGCCTACTCATTCCTCTTTTCATTCAAGGCTCATTTAACACCATCCATCCATCCCGTTCATAGCCTTCCTCTCAGCCTCACACCTCTCACACTGGATCCTACTGTTCTCTTCACTAACCAGTCATCCTCTATTCTCTCCGTGTTCAAACCACTTCAACACTCACTGCTCTGCTCAACCAGCCAACTCTCATAACACTAGTTCTCCATCGCACCTCTTGACTCACTCGGTCCACACGTTACTCCACACATACTCCTCAGACACTATATCCATTTATAGATAGATCACTTTATTTTATTTTTCTTACAATGAATCGGTTGTTATAATGAATGTTTTCCTAATAGCTATATATCCCTAATTACTGCTACTTTGAAAGTTGGTGCAACTAATGTTTATCCATAGGTTAGAATAGTTTGTATCCTTAAATGACCTTATACAAAAATAAACTTTCCTCGTGCAGGTGATGTCTAACAACTTGGAGACAAAGCTGCGTGAGGACTTGGAGCGCATGAAGAAGATCCGAGCCCACCGAGGGTTGCGTCACTACTGGGGCCTGCGTGTGAGGGGACAGCATACCAAGACCACCGGCCGCCGTGGTCGCACTGTGGGTGTGTCCAAGAAGAAGTAAACATAGAAATAAACCTTTCAGCCTCACCTGTTTGTTATGTTTTGACCTCAAGCATAAAGATAAATAGTGGATTAAGAGTTGATGATAATAATTTAATTTTGCCCGAAGCCATAGGCAACATGAATGTAGTATGGTTATGATATACTGAACTGTTAAAATATAAGTAATTATAGTAATAATGAAATCAATAATAATAATAAATAACTGACAGTAGTACTTGTTAAGGTAATACTTATTTAATTTCTTAACTTTTATTAATAGCAGCTGTTGAAGAGTGCCATGGTGGGTGTGCATATTGTGTGGGTGGTAGGCTGAGGGAAGAAGTCAACAGTGCATAGGAAGAATGAGACCACATTTGAAAGGAGCTCAACATGATAATACATTCTTCTTTTATCAAGGGAGCCTTTATCTCTTGGCAATTACTTTATTTGCACTGACTCACTCACTCTCAATTGTGCTGGGTGGGTGTGTGGTACAGGGATAGGCTCGTAACCTAAAGAAAGTGAGTTCTATCCTGGTCCACGGCAGCTTCTTGGTGAGAGAGGTAGTGCACTCTCGTTAACCCTAGCAGAGTGGCCTGGATGGCTCCGGTACAGTGCTTGGCTCATGACCTAAAAGCTGCGAGTTCAACACTGGCTCTCGACCCTAGAACTATATGGTCTATAGTTACCTATTTTCTCGGAGATTATTTGATCACCTTTTTAGCTCTAGTAACTATATGATCCTTACATACCTAGTTTAGGGAAATTATTTAATCGTCTTTCTTTTCTCAAACAATTGATATTTTATATTTTGTTCAAATACATCTTTTTCATGCAAAGGAGTGCCAATCTTGCATGGATTAAATTTTTTCATTTATCCAGGAGTTGCTTTCCAGGAATGTCATCATCACTGACAACACACAAATCTTGATCAAAGACTTACTGGTTTTGATGATGTAGATTCAGCACTGCTCAATTTCCTGCGGATGCTACATTATATAAGGGCTCGTAGGGTCCACCCCGGAATCCTTGTAGCCCTAAATAACAAATACATTGTCTTTTAGCATATTTATGATTGTCTTTTTGCCATAGAGATTGATAACATTGATGATCTACATCCATGTGTTTAATAATTTCCCCCAAATTTTTTTATTGTTTTCAATGACTGTGCTATTGCGGAGAAATGAATATCACTTTTCTCTACATATATTCCACTCTACTTCCACTGTTGCAAATAATTTCAGTGGACAGCATTGTAGTGTTCCAGATCACCACTGACAAAGAACCAGATGTGTTATAAGATAGTAATAGTTATTTAAGTATTGTAGTTATTGCTAACCATAT
This sequence comes from Cancer borealis, assembly GCA_036785275.1. Taxonomy (NCBI): domain Eukaryota; kingdom Metazoa; phylum Arthropoda; class Malacostraca; order Decapoda; family Cancridae; genus Cancer; species Cancer borealis. Next base: position 35,984 of record JAXIVD010001583.1, read on the forward strand.
TGTATTCTTCATGTTGCACCTGTAGGCTATCTACTGCACGGCTCTGATGCCCGGAAGGAATTTTATTTAACCGTGATGATAGTGGTTGACCCTCGCCCGTTAGTGGTGCAGGCAGTATTTTTGAAGTGACGCCTGTGGAGGTTCATGCCGCTTCCTCAAGTCCCCGATGCACTCGTAGTCGAAGACGGTTGAATAGCAGCATGTGAGTTTCTTTGGCCACTTGATAGCTTGAAAAATAGCCAAGTTTCGGCGGAATTTGAACTCTGGACACTGAGCTCACCACTGCCGTGCTCTGACCACTCAGCCACCACCATCCCCATCATATCATCATATCATATCATCATCATTATCATCATCATCATCATCAGCAGCAGCAGCAGCAGCAGCAGCAGCAGCAGCAGCAGCAGCAGCAGCCATTATGAGTCCACTGCAAGACAATGGCCTCCCTCAACCTTCACTCATCTCTTGGTTGCCCGTCTATTCCAGGCCACCCCAGCAATACTTCATATGTCATCTCCATCTAGTTCTTTGTCTGTCCTGTGTTCTTTTATCATCCTTGGGCTGCCATTCTATTACTTTTATTATATTAACTAAAATGGTCGAACAGTTAATAATTTTTTGGTACTATTACATCTACATTTTGTATCTATTAGTGCATTGCAATGACAGTTTATCTTCCTGACCTTGGATAAGACTGGTGCAAGGGACAGCTGGTGTCTTGCATGATTTTATCCACCTGCTTCATTGCACATTTTCAATACAGCTGGGGGCTGGGTGGCTCTGGTACATTTAGTGCTCTGCTCGTGACCAAAAGGTTGTGAGTTTGATCCTGGCTCACGTCAGCTTCTTGGTGAGAGGGGCAGCACTCTCTCATTAACCTTAGCAGAACTATAAAGTGTGTAGTTACTTAATACAGGTGAATTATTTAATCACCTTGATAGAGGAAGAGCGAGAGAGGAGCTGACCTTGTTGATGAAGTGTGGCAAAAGTGTTATGGAATGTCAGGTTCAATTGAGAGGTTGAAAGAGAACTAAGGGGAATGAGAAATTTAGGAAAGGGATAGAATGTGTGGACCAGAATTTTATTTTGAAAACAATATTTCTCTGTTCCCTCCTACTTTCTCTATCCTCATTTTCAATCCAAAGCTGGCTGTTGCGCATATGTGTGTAACGACATTACTTGCTCTCGTGTCCACAATCTTGAATCTTCAGAATTTTTCTACCATCGGACTAAGACTTCAATTTCACTCTCTAGCTAAATATATGTGTTGTATATCTCACCTAATTCCTCTGTCTATGTAAAATTCTTTGACTATTTGACTTCCAAAGTGGAGTACATCCTATCTCACTTTCCTTATGCTGACATCTCCATTCTAGGAGATTTCAATGTTCACCACCAGCTTTGGCTTTCATCCTCTTTCACTGACCAACCTAGTAAACAAGCCTTCAACTTTGCTATCCTCCATGACCTAGAGCAGCTAGTGCAGTTCCCTACCCGTATCCTTGACCGCCTTGGAGACACGCCCAACTTTCCTCTCCGTTGGGCTCCTCCGATCACAATCTTATTTCTGTTACTCACAGATACTCACAGAAGATTCTTCGGTAGCTCCGGTATGGCAGCCTGAATACTTATGTTAAGTTGGCTCCGTTGGCTGCCTGTTCTATCGCCTCAGAACCCGCTTAAGCGGAGGTGCTTCTTGCATTTCAACTCTGCTAAGTGAGGACCTAAGGTAGTGCTATTCTGATTTTCCTAGGGATGATTATTACATCTATGTCAGAGATCCTTCTCTTTGTGCCGAGCACATAACAGAGGGGATTATGTCTAGCATGGAGTTGTACATTACTCACACTTTCTCTAATACTAAAGCTAAAAAGCCCTGGTTTAACTCTGCTTGTTCTCGTACTGTCAAAGATAGAGAGGCGGCACACAAACCGTACCATAGCCATCCATCTGCTGAAACTCATACCCTATATATTTCTGCCTGTAATCATGCCAAATCTATTCTCCAACTTAATAAAAACTCATCAATAGAAAATGTCAATCTTTCAAGTTCTAACTTCTCGTAATTTGTGCATGCCTCCCCCCTTCCCGTGGCCTCGCTGCACAAGGCTTTCTACTTCTCATCTCTAATCTGTCCACCTTTCTAATACAAGAGTTAACCAATATCTTCACTCTTTCATCCCTTACACTGCTAAACTCTGGAACTCTCTTCCTTTGTCTGTTTTTTCACCTGCCTATGACTTAAACTCTTCCAAAAGAGGAGTGTCAAGACACACCTAATGCTAAAATGGACCTCCACCCCTTGCTTCTATTTCTCCTACTGTCTCTTTACAGGGTCTGGCGATAAACGGGACAATTTTTTAATGTATTATTGTCCCTTGGCTAGTACCCTTTTTATGTAAAAAAAATAAAAAAATTGCAGGAGAGAGCAATGAAAGGAAGACATCATTGGGACAGGGAGACGAACTACACCTGGGAAATTTGTTCTTAATTTAGCATTTTTAAGGGCAATTTTGAAGCCTTAGGAGTGATATATTGCATAGATATTTAGATCTGTAGATGTGTTGGCTTATTGGAACACAAAGGAGGAGGAGCCATGGCCGAGTGGCGCCCCATCTATATGTCTCTGGTGGTATTATTATCTTAACAGTGCCAGGGTTCTATGGTGGAGAGTGGCAGAATCTCAGGCTTATAGCATGGTTCTGTGGTGGTGAGGGAGCTAAACACAAGTCCCAGTACAGTATTACTACTTAAAAGGTTGATTTTCCATAGCTATTTCTCGACTTTGATGGTATGTAAGTATAACCATAGAAAGATAGTGTGTTATAGTTGTTTGAATATGTCTTAGAGTTCCAGGAAAGCTGTGAAACCAAGAGAAATGAAAGAAAGACAAATTAGGTTACCATGAAGGCTATGTAAACAGATATTTTAATGCCTTTGATTCAGTGTAAGTATACATAATCACTATCATTGAATAAGAATGTCTCAGTGTTACCTGTAGCATGTGTTAGGACAGAAGTAAAACAATAAAACTAAAGAAATGAGTAAATATAACTCAGGTCAGCATAGAGGCCTGTGGGAGGACATGTTTATTATTTACAGGATTATTATTTATTATTCCTAGATGAGTTTGTAGTACTTATAAATATTCATATATAATAATTGTACATTTTTATTGCTATAGTGATGTGTTGGGACCAAAGTGAAGCTGAAAAAGAACAGATGAGGGAAACACAGCACAGTGTGGAAATGTGACTTATTAATTTACTGTCTTATTTCATTGACTTTGATTGATTGTTAAGCATGTGAACAATCAAACTGAATGACCTCAATATGTTTGGATTTTTTTATTAAGAGAGAGAAGAAAAGGTAATGCATACAACCTGATAATAATGCAACTGGATCTAAATAGCAAACTTTTCACATAGATTTTAATGCATTCAAGATGATTTTGACATTACTTTTCGTCGCAAATCCATATATCTATTCTCAAATATCCTCTTTCATATAAGCCTGAAGACCTGTGGGAATGTTTTTTTTTTTTTTTTTTGAGTGGGAAGATATAATACTGAAAAATAATAATAATAAAAAACTTTTGCAAGGGATGTATGTATCCTTCAGCTAAACACCAATAAATAAATTTTGCACTAAATTAAAACCTTAACAGCTTGATGGCGTGGTTGTTAGCGGTGTCACTTCACAACCGAGGAATTCAGTGCCTTATTTACCAGCCAGCGTGTGTTATTTTGACTGACCTCCCATGCTGAAGGCTGTGTTTACCTTGCAGAAAGTAAATGCAGGTATAGATAGATCAGTAAATTGCAGGCAGGAGCCTCCTCCCTCGTGCGTATTTACTCATTGATTTCAGAGTTACATAGTTGTCATAAACAGGATTTGAACTAAGCTTATGCAACTCTCTCCATATATGTTTCTATTCCATAAATTTTAGAAGCCATGGATGCTGCCTGCTCGCTCGCACCACCAAACTATTCCAACCATGAAGGGTATTAATGATTTGATGTGATTATGAGTATATAGTCTTTAGTATGTACTGCATGGTGCTCTGTAATGCTTTCATCGTCCCATATCAAAAGGTCCTCTGTGTCCACGTGTTCCAGTCCCCTTCATTGCTTTGAACATCATAATTAAATCTCCCCTTTCTCTCCCTCCCTCCCTCCCTTCCTTCCTTCCTTCAGTGTTGCCAACTTTTACTTTTCTAATCTCGCTTCATATGAAAATTTACTTAGTCTTGGTGTGGATGTAATAGTTATTCAATATTTTTTTCGAGTATTATTAAACTTTTTTCAGGTAAGTCAACCTCACTGCAGCTTCATATTCCAGCTTTGATGTTATAACTTGCAATGTGGATGATCTCAGTATTTCTTGATTCATATAATTAATGTTATTTTTATGTTTATCATCTTTCTGTTATATATATTTTTTTACCTCTAGAGTTTCTTGTTGATGTGTGTGTGTGTGTGTGTGTGTGTGTGTGTGTGTGTGTGTGTGTGTGTGTGTGTGTGTGTGTGTGTGTTGGGGATTCGGTGAGTGTCAGAAGTTTTTCACAGTGAAGCACATAGATCGTTTATTATTTACTATCTATGTATTATTTATCACTCAATCCACAAGACGAGAGAAAGTTATCCTTGCACTCTTCAGGATAACTTACACCTTCTTGTTGTATTGAAATATGTATTGCTTTATAACGTCAGTAGAACATTCCCATTATTGTCAACATACTTTTGATCTTGTTGCAGTGTTGAGTCCGAGGGAGTTGATGAGCCTCTGTGTGGACTCCAAGGTGGGGGGCGGCGCTCCCTCCCCCTTAGTGTGGCGGCCGTCAGGATGTGGCTGTGATGTGGCTGTGATGTGATGAGTGTCTTGAAGGAAACCAATGATGAGGTTAGTTAGTCCTTATTTACTTTTTTGCTGATGATGATGTTGATATTTTCTTGGTGTGTACAATGACATGATGGGATGATTGATGAGTCACCGATTGGTGAAACATTACGTATTCGTGTAACATCATTTTATATATACATAAGAAGTGTGTGTGTGTGTGTGTGTGTGTGTGTGTGTGTGTGTGTGTGTGTGTGTGTGTGTGTGTGTGTGTGTGTGTGTGTGTGTGTGTGTAGTGTGTGTGTGTGTGTGTGAATATATACATATACATATATATATATATATATATATATATATATATATATATATATATATATATATATATATATATATATATATATATATATATATATGGTGGGTCAAGTACGACTTTATCATAACTATTTCTATCGTTACTTATTATTACTATTATTACTGTTATTATTATTATTATTATTATTATTATTATTATTATTATTATTATTATTATTATTATTATTACTTTTATTATTTTTATTATAATTATTATAATTAATAATAATAATAATAATAATATTATTATTATTATTATTATTATTATGATTATTATTATTATTATTATTATTGTTATTATTATTATTATTATTATTATTATTATTATTATTATTGTTATTATTATTACTTTTATTATTTTTATTATTATTATAATTAATAATAATAATAATAATAATAATATTATTATTATTATTATTATTATTATTATTATTATTATTATTATTATTGTTATTATTATTATTATTATTATTATTGTTATCATTATTATTATTACTATGATTGTTATTATTATTATTAGTAGTAGTAGTATTAGCAGTAACAATTGTTTTTATTATAACATAAAAAAATAAGAATGATAACAAAAATTACAGATACACTCATACATTCGTGATTATCATGATGTTTTAGCCTCCAAGTAAGCCATTATTACTGCTATTTCTGGCAACATTCATCGGTAGTGAAGGTCGGTGCACAATAATGCCTCCGCTTTGTGAGTGTTTCGAAGAAAAATGGGAAGCATGTTAGAGCGATTCTGTGATTTTACTTATAATTTTTCTGCGTTCCTAAATCAGTGGTCAGTAGCATCGCCAATTTTGTTTCGGTAAACAGCGAACTTAATTGTAAAAATAGAGTGTGGGGAATGTTACCAAGAGCTCACATAGCCTTGTTTGTCTTATAGTTTCGTTCACCTGACGCACATAAGCACACAGGATTAATGGAAAGTGTTCAAGCTGTGTGTGTGTGTTTGTGTGTGTGTGTGTGTGTGTGTGTGTGTGTGTGTGTGTGTGTGTGTGTGTGTGTGTGTGTGTGTGTGACATTCGAAGCTTCAAATGATGAAATGATAAGAGTAAAAATCATTGGTTTTGTGCACAGACGTAAAAAATGTTCATAAGTATTTTTCTTTATCGAATATGTTAGATAATATATGTTCATGTTGTCATTTTACTTCTCCATCCTCAGGGAAAAGATTGAAAAAACTTTTAAACTTTCTCTAACAAAAACAAAGCTTGTAAATATTTTCCTCACTCGTCATAAGAGTTATTTGCATTTCTTTTACTTTTCAATTCTGTTTCTGGTGTATATTTGAAAGAGAATATGTTTCTGA
>JAXIVD010001583.1:47500-55000 GCA_036785275.1 Cancer borealis
AAGATAATTATTACTGGTGTGAAAGAAACGAATATAAAAGAACGGATGAAAGGAAGAAGGTAGAAAAGAAGGAGGAGGAGGAGAAGGAGGCGAAAGAGAGGGAGGAGGAGGAGGAGGAGGAGGAGGAGAAGGATGAGAGGAGGAAGAAGATGAAGAGGAGAAAGAGGAGGATGAATTCCTTCCCCTGCTAGTCTATAGGAAGCCGGACGGATGCAGACCGCGAATGGCTGCCGAAAATTACATTCCTGTTTTAATGGAGAAGGAGGGAGAGGAAGGAAGGTATTGAGGGAGCGAGGAGAAAAGATGGTCCTTGCAGAGGAATGAAGGCGGGGAGAGGAGTAGCAAGACCAGGGTGAGGGAGAGAGGCGGTACAGGCGTTCCGTTTATTCACCAGTGAGGGAGGATACACACACACGGTACACAGGGCGGAAGGAAACTACGCACGGACACTAAGTAATGGGCCATCACGGTCACTCGCCGGTACACCTACACACTCCTATGTACACTCCATATTACATTTGTACACAGAGATAGTTACAGTAAATATATTATGTACATATTCTAGGGCCCAGATTTTGTATTCATTTATTATTTTGGGGTGTTTTGGGGATGGGGATGGGGGTGGGTGTGTTTGGTGTGGGCGTGTCCTCAGGGCCGGCAGGTGGCCTGGGCTTGGCGCGGACCCAGCGGCGAAGAGGACTCGACCCAACAGGTTAAAACTACATATAATTATATATTATGTGGCGATATAAAGTATCACTATACATATCTGTAGTAAATATAAAATTTAATCTTCCGGCTGAAACAAAAATGTTATATATATATTTATTTATTTATTTATATATATTAAAAAAAACTATAGACTCTACGTAACATCCATACGGCAAGCACCTTTGTGAGTGATGATGATGTCTATGTGGCAGGCGGTGAGGCCAGCCTGGAGGCTGTGAGTACTAAGGGCTGTAGGGCCAGCTTGATGGACTGATAGGCCAGTCCGCACTAGAACTGTGTGTACAGCCTGTGCAATCAGTTTGAGGGCTGTCAAGGCAGGCAGAACCCAGTCTACCATGGAGCTGGAGCTGGGAAGCCTTGCAACTTGTATCAGAATGTGATTTTTTGGCTAAATGTAGGGAGAAGATGGGCTTAGGCCAGCGGGCTTGGCGTGGGCCCTACCGTGAGTCTGGAAGCTGGACTGTGATGCTCTTCAGCGGTGGCCGGCAGGGCAAGGAGGCACAGCTGCTGGAGCGGCGGCAACTCTTAGCGTACAGGGACAAGAGTTGTGGTCGAGGAATTATAAAAATGCCAACGTAAAACTTGCTGTGCTAAAAGAACTAAACAAACAAAAGATCTTCACCTTGTACCTCTGGCGTCAACACACTGCAGTGTTTTGATGAACTAATGTTGTGCGTTGGGAACGTACGTATTCGAAAGCTTAAATTGAACCATTCTATTGCAAAAAAAATCCATCACCATGAATGAAGTGTGAATGTGAGGCAGAGGCTGCCGGTGGACCGTGGTCCCCGGCGGGGTTCAGCGACGCCCGGCTCGCGGCGCCGCGGACCCGCAGTGAGTGTTCTCACCTCCGGCTGGCGGGCACGGTGCGGCAGCAGCCTCACTTCACCTCATGGTTTCACACTCTTCAATTACTTAATTTTTGATAATTTTGTGTTGTTTCTGGAAAGTGAGAGGCCATTCCATAGGGAAGACTCTGCTTAGGTGATCGTGGCGGGTGACAAGCCATGGTTGGCGTTGGTACTTTGGAAGAGGTATGTGCAGCACCCTGGCTTAGTCTAGCAGAGTATAGCAACAATAACAACAACTGCGTTTGTGTCATTCTATGAGCTAAGCCAAGCAACGGATGAGACAGGTTATATGTACATGGACCACACGCCTTGGACCGGTTATACGCAAGCTCTTGGTATTGGGAGAGGAGTCGATCTGTTGTCGGTGGAGTCTGTCTTGGTGGTGCCGTGGGCGAAGGTGTCACGAAGGGGTGTGGGAAGATCGATTTTTTGTAGTTCCACATACTGTTTTACTACAGGTAATGACACAGTAAAATTTCCATATTTTATGTACATTACACATCTACTGAAAACAATTTAATATATATTTTTTCTCTGTGAAGGAAATGTTGCACCTTGTCTTGCCTCCATTCTAGGATACCTTTGTTTGTTTTTATACAGACATTCTCTCTCTCTCTCTCTCTCTCTCTCTCTCTCTCTCTCTCTCTCTCTCTCTCTCTCTCTCTCTCTCTCTCTCTCTCTCTCTCTCTCTCTCTCTCTCTCTCTCTCTCTCTCTCTCTCTCTCTCTCTCTCTCTCTCTCTCTCTCTCTCTCTCTCTCTCAAACAGCACGAAATGTTTGGTGTTAAGAGTTGATGATTCTATCATTAGTTATAAAATTCTCACTTCAGTTTAACATTATTAGTAATTAGGTGTGTGTGTGTGTGTGTGTGTGTGTGTGTGTGTGTGTGTGTGTGTGTGTGTGTGTGTGTGTGTGTGTGTGTGTGTGTGTGTGTGTGTGTGTTTATGTGTGTGTGTGTGTGTTTATGTGTGTGTGTGTGTGTGTGTGTGTGTGTGTTTATGCGTGTGTGTGTGTGTGTGTGTGTGTGTGTGTGTGTGTATGTGTGTGTGTGTGTGTGTGTGTGTGTGTGTGTGTGTGTGTGTGTGTGTGTGTGTGTGTGTGTGTGTGTGTGTGTGTGTGTGTGTGTGTGTGCGTGCGTGCGCGCACGTGCCCGCGTATGCATGTGCGTCGTTTCTCTTCACCGCACCACAGAACGCCACAGACAACAGACACAGAGGACGGGACACAGATACAGACCGCCTCGTACCTTCTCTCACACGAACACGTGACCTTAGATATTAGCTTAACACTGAGAACTACAGAGAAACACAACATCCTGGTCCATTGTTTAGAATAACCTACATAAAAAGAAGGATCCCTTCTACTATATTTGTGACCTACGCGGCAAAAACTTTAAAACGGGGAAAAAAATAATGATCTCATAAATAAATGGCATCTCCCCAGCTAGCTCTGGCACACGAGGATCTTTTTGAAGGCTTTTCTGAACTCTGGGTTGAAGATAGTGTAGATAACAGGATTGAGGAAGGAGTTCATGTAGCCGATCCAGGTGGTCAGCCAGAAGAGAGTGGCGCTGGGCTGGAGACTTTTGATGTCCGTCTTCTTGCTGATGGCGTCCACGATGTTGCAGGTGAAGAATGGGACCCAGCACACCAGGAAAGCACCTGTGGAGGAGAATACCATTACAAAGGTACATGAAGTGGGTAAACGAAGGGACGAAAGAAATGAGACACTGGTCCTGTCTGGAGTGTACATATATGAGTCGAGGACGTAAAGAAAGATGTTTACTATTGTGTGGTGTTGGGTGTTTGATAGGAAGTATTAGACGATGTTATAGATGATGTGAGATGAGGTTTGCACTTCTAGCACCATCAGTTTATTGCTACACATTGGAAGACATCTTACTCGGTTTTGCCAGGTGCTGTTTCTCCTCCAATTCCCCGTGTTAGTCCAGGTGTCTTGAGATCTAATATCGTTAGTGGACGCACGCTCCTCCTCCTCCTGCCTCGTGCGGTACACAGCCCTGCTCTCACACCTCACTGGACAACCCATAAAATCTCGACGACCCAATCTTTACCTTTTTCCGCTAAATTAGTTTTTCCCGGTGTCAGCTGAGTGATCGTCCTCCCCTCTCCAAGCTGCCTTCGTTTTTCATTACCCTCTCAGAGCCTCCTCCTCCTCCTCCTCCTCCTCCTCCTCCTCCTCCTCCTCCTCCTCCTCCTCCTCCTCCTCCTCCTCCTCCTCCTCCTCCTCCTCCTTCTCCTCCTCCTCCTCCTCCTGCTCTTGCTCGTCTTCTTTCCTCTTTTTCCCTCTCTGTCCTAGCCATCTTATCTCCATTAGTTTTTCTCACATACCTTCTGTTTTTTATTCCTGTTTTCTTACCTGTGCTCAGCTTTATTTTTTTCAGTCTGGCTCGTCTTTTCCTCGTCTTGCCGCTCTTTTTTTCATTATGTATCGTAGCTCGCAGTCACTTGTCATAACTTTCCTATGTATGTATTTCTTTTAAGGTATGCATGTATATATATGTGTTTATAAGTGCAATGTAAGGTGTGTAAGTGTGCTCATTAGACAAGAGTAAATTGGTGTCGTTATATCCTTACCCAGAACGATGGCTAAGGTCTTCGTCGCTTTTCTCTCCTTCTTGGCGGATGATTTCTCCCTCTTCTTCTTGCTGGCTTTGTTCACCTTGTAAATGGTGAAGCGGGCTGAGGACGCCTTCTTGTCCTTCTTCTCCATGAGCTCTCCGCCCTCGAGCGTCCTTCCTCCCACCGACCCGTTCCTCTTAGACTGGATCTGGCGGCAAAGTGCAAGGGAGGAAATGAATATCAAAGGTTTATTTTTTTAGCCTTGGTGTGACATGCTCTCGTTTTTCCTCATAATTCAATTCCACGCCCTTGCCCCTGCTACTGGGCTTCGATCTCATCCCCGCTCAGCCTCAGCACACACTAGCCACTCACTCACTCACTCACTCACTCACTCACGTCCCTATAATCGTTGCTTAGTAGATTGTGTTGCAGTTTTGTTTTATTTCGGAACTTTTGATATTCTTTCATACAAAACCTAAGGCAGAAAATCTAATAGTAATAGATAGTAAGTAACATCTGTGTGTCTTAAACTCGGGAATTCTATCAATATGTTATACGTAATGTGGAAATTTACTCTGAAAATAACCTGTTGGTGCATTGCAAGTCGAACAACATTTGACTGACTGTAATGACCATCGATCTCGTTAGTGAAGCTCCACGAGTTCTTTATTTCCTTAATGAGACAGGAATTAACCACGTTATCCCTATTAATCACGTTAAGGCCTTTCAACAACCTAGAATATATTGAAAGTGGGCAGGAAATATTCGAAACTTGTGATACCATGTATTTCTGCGAATATGCTTATACCTCAGAATCCCAGACATGTTAGACTATCTTGGCATCAACTGTGAAATGTGTCCTTGGTTTACGTACAACTCTCTCAAGAACCTTACCTTACACTTTGAATATTTACTAATCTTTCTTTTGTTAGTTTAGTTACTTTATTTTTTCGAGTCATAGCCGTGTGTAGTGTTACCTATTGCTCTTAAGTAACAGCAATATGAAAACTGTGATCCATTTAATATCCTAGCCTTCCCTACGAACTCTTACGAACCCTTACGAATCTCTAAATATGTGGTTAGCCAGCTATCCATCCATACTCTTATAATACGAATACAGTGAGTGTCGTCTTTACCACTCGTCCTTATTCTAGTTATCATTATTAAAGTCCTCCTATGCTTACCTTAACTTTCTTCTGCTTCATGAGAAGAGCTTTTCTTGAGGAGGGGTCTGCCTGTGCCCCACCCCGCCCCTCCGCCCCTCTCATCACATCCGCCGCCCCGTTCCGTGTGGACTGAACAGCGGCCGTCGCCCCCCCTCTCTCCATCGAACTGCAGGACATATACATTCACCTCAGTAAACAGTCACATGCAGAAACTAGATAAAAAGACGTAGGATTCGTAACATAGCGTTCCTTTGCCTTTTTCTGGAAGAACTGTGTGTGTTTTTACGGCACCAGATTTCTGCCAGCGAAATGTAGCAGTTCAAACTTTTGCACTGTGCTGAGGATTGTAAATAGATAGACTAGAGAGCGATCACCACACAGCAAATATTCAGTCTTATTCAACCTCATTCATCCTCATTCAACCTCATTCAGCCCCGGAGACTACTTGGAATGATAGATGTTTACTCCCTTTCAAGTAACATAAATAAGTAAGCGATGAGTGATCCACAGAACACACACAAAAAGAATCGCTAACTACACAAAACCACCGATTCTAATTTGATAAAAGAGAAAATATAATTCATAGTAGTGCCCCCCATGTTAGCGATTCTTACATGCGTTTTCTTTTCTTTTTGTTGTTATGAAAATGAAATGATTAGTCCGTGGTGTTTATAGGTGAGATGAGTGTGGTTGTAATGTTTGTACCGTACGAGAAAGGGGCGAGTGGGGGGGGGGGGGCTGTGAGAGGCTTACTTAACTCTATCAAGCAGCTGAGGTGAAGCTGCTCACATCACCTACCACTTGCGTCAGCTGGATGCTTACTTGTAGCTTTGCTTTGCTCTTTCATCTGCTTACTTAGATATGCTCTCTCTTTCTGTGTGTGTGTGTGTGTGTGTGTGTGTGTGTGTGTGTGTGTGTGTGTGTGTGTGTGTGTGTGTGTTTGTATCTCTCTCTCTCTCTCTCTCTCTCTCTCTCTCTCTCTCTCTCTCTCTCTCTCTCTCTCTCTCTCTCAGATCATAAATTGTAGATAAATAAGGAAGTAGAAGAAATAATAGAAGCCTAAATACTTGAAAAAAGACAGATCACAGACGAAAGGATTGATAGACACTTTCGACGACTCTTGATCTTGTTGTGTTTCAGTTGGCTCGAAGCAAATGATCGTCACTTTGAAATTAACAGTACCAAGACATTTATATATACATGACTCCCAAGCTTTGCGAAACTACATGATTGCATTAGTTCAAGGTTATCGGACTACTCTTGAAATAGTTTATTCTCTTCATTGCATACTACCGCTGATATATAAAACGAATGGCGTAGAAAAGAGAGAAAATGTGAGGCTGTGAAAAATATCCGGTGAATTAAAGAAAATGAATAAATGTGAAGCCAACTGATACCAACCAACTCTACTGGTGGTGCTGCTGCATGAGGATGAAAAATGAAGATATGATATGGAATTGATGAATAACTGGTAATAGGTACGTGGTTCAGGAAAAAAAAGTGCTGGCATGAAAAGTAAGCAAAAAAAAAAAAAAAAAAATTGAAAATGATGAAATAAATAAATAAATAAAAATAAAATAGAAAAATCATGTGAAAAATGTTGTGAAAAGAGAATAGGAAAGCGTTCTCTCTGTGTGTGGCTGAAAATAAGAAGAAAAAAAAAATCATAAAAGAAAAACATTAATTAACAGAAGATTGAATAGATAATAAAAAAAAAAAAAAAACGAGTATTACCGGGAATGTTAGTATGCAATAGTATGTGTAGTATGTAGTATGATGCAATAGTATGTGTAGTAGTAGTATGATGCAATGGCGGGAGTTACGTGGAATGGAAGTGGCCGAGGAGAATGGATGACAGGCAGATTGCACTGAACGAGTCATGAAAGGGTGAAAGGATGACGTGAAAATGCATCACTTTTTACCTTACCCTATCCTCCCTCCCTCCCTTCCCTTCCTCCCTCCTTCCCTCCCTCTTTACCTTCCCTCCATTCCCTCCCTTCCCTCCCTTTCCTCCCTCCCTCCCTTCCCTCCTCTTAACAATCACTGGAATGCCCTTGAACGGTTACGATATAGCACAAAAATCATATAGTTAATTTGGTCTGTGGAGCCAAAAATTATGTGATGTGTGTGGTAATAGTTTGCAAGACGATGAGAATTTAACTTATTGTAG
>JAXIVD010001583.1:60000-65000 GCA_036785275.1 Cancer borealis
ATGAATAGATAAATATATAGATAAATGAATATATAAAATACAAAATATATATATGTATTTCCTAAGAGTTGATGGTTTATCTAAATTTATTGTGTTCACGTTCCACGATAGTATACTTAATATTTTTTTATGCTTTTGACTTTCTAAGAATATTGTGATTTTCAGGAGTCGATAACAGTATCATCACCGTATAGTTTTTTCCAGACAAAGCAGACACACAACGCTTTCATTTTACTTTTTCTCCATTATTTCTTTACCTCATAGTCTTTACCACCACCTATCTCTATCAATATGTCTCGTTTACATTCTTCACTACGTTCTCTGTTCCTAAAACGTTGTATACAAACCGTTTTTAGTTACGTTAACCAGGAAGGGTTACCACCAGTCTTAGCCTCTGTTTACTTCTCCTAACCCTCTATGGGATACGATCTCTTCCTGCACATCTATTGTTGACTATATCTTAGCTACGTTTTCTGCGACTCTGGTGTTCGTCGTTTAGTAACCTCAGCATCACCAAGCTCTTTCTGTCCCTTCCATGCAGTATCTCGAGGAACCATTGTTGTTTTGTGGTGAATTGTATCTATGTCAATTTTTTCTAGGAGGTCGTGGAACATTTTTATTGATGGTATGTATTATTAAGTTGGGTTGACGACCTTCTGCCTCTGTTACATCACCTAAGACCACGTGGAAGGCTGTTATGTAGTTGGGGAGTTGTTTATCGTTCTGTTTAGGTGATGTTAGAATATTTTTAATTAAATCCTCTTTTGTCATACGTTGAAACTGATTGCATTCCCATTAATTTGGGAATATATAACCAGCAACCCACAGCATAAGACACACACACACACACACACACACACACACACACACACACACACACACACACACACACACACACACACACACACACACACACACACACACACACACACACACACACACACACACACACACACACACACACACACACACACACACACACACACACACACACACACACACACACACACACACACACACACACACACACACACACACACACACACATACACGTTATATAATTGTATTTTCACAAGACTGACTCAGGATCGTAAAATGTTTCTTTTCGTAAAACAATTATTTATGCGATTATTTAAATTCATGTATATTGGCAGCGGACACAATTTCCTCAGTAACTCTAGCCGGAAATTTATGTATTTCTGTATTTTTCATTCTTCCTTTATTGTTTATGGCAACTTTCACCTCTAACCTTTTAAATATTACGTACTCCTTTTATATATGTACATTTTCTATCGTTACACATTTATACATTATTATCTCCATCATTCATCGTTTTTTTTAATATTAATTTTCATAGTATTAGAAAATTTGATAGATATTTTTCTAAGGTAACGTATGTAAACCTTCCTCCACTTATTGTTTTTTTAATTCTTTCTTGATATACGACACAAGATTTTCCACTTTTATTAACCTAACTTTACTTCTTGCTGGTAAGTTTTATTTGTGTCTGGAAATATTCAACACATCTTGTCCTAATAAGTTCTTAATTAATTTCAATAGAAGTTTGCACACAATACTCGTTAATTAAGCTGGTCTGTAATGAAATGGCCTCTCTTATTTCCTTTATTTCCTTGTGTGTGTACTGTGTGTGTGTGTGTGTGTCTGTATATGTGTGTGCATGTGTGTGTGAGAGAGCTCGTGCGTAACCAACAAACTTTTCCCTCTGAGCCGCTTCTTTTAAACTATTTTTCCCTTTATTTTTTTTATCATAGAGTCCCCTAAAAGGTACTCTCTTGTTTTAAAGTTCCGCGTTCATTTTGCCCTCAGCGTTCATCAGTACCTGCGCTGCGTTTAAAAATAATTGAACTTTTAAACCATTTCATCCTTATCCGTCTCACATCTTTACTCTCTCTCTCTCTTTCTCTCTCTTTCTCTTCAACACCGGGATAACAGGAAGAGAAAAGAGGAGAATATAGGGAGATAGATAAGTAAAACGTAGAGGTGCAAGATAAGGAAGGATTAAATGGAAGACGGAGAAAGAACCACACTATAACAAGGAGATTTAGAAGATAAGGAAGAAGGAAGAGATGAAGGAGAATTTAACGAATAGAGTGAGAGGGGAGAGAGAAAAGGAAAAGTATGGCGGAAACTTAAAAGGGAATGAAAGAGAAATGGTGTGTGTGTGTGTGTGTGTGTGTGTGTGTGTGTGTGTGTGTGTGTGTGTGTGTGTGTGTGTGTGTGTGTGTGTGTGTGTGTGTGTGTGTGTGTGTGTGTGTGTGTGTGTGTGTGTGTGTGTGTGTGTGTGTGTGTGTGTGTGTGTGTGTGTGTGTGTGTGTGTGTGTGTGTGTGTGTGTGTGTGTGTGTGTGTGTGTAAGCAACAAGTAGATGTGTATAAGAGGTGATAAGCTGGTGAAGGAGCAGGAGAAAGGGTAAAAGGAGGAGGAGGAGAAGGAAGAGGAGGAGGAGGAGGAGGAGGAGGAGGATAATATAATCTTACACTTCTAGTAAGAATAAAAACAAAAGCAACACGATTCTGAAGGTGACGAGAAAAGGGAGAAGAGAAAGAGAAAGAAAAAGAGGAAGAGGAGGAGGACACAAATTAAAGAGAGAAATAGCCTGATGACGGAAGAGAAGGGACGAGAGAGAGAGAGAGGAAAAAAAAGAAAAAGTAGGACACCGGATACGTCACAGAGGAGGAGGAGGAGGAGGAGGAGGAGGAGGAGGAGGAGGAGGGGGAGGAGGAGGAGGAGGAGGAGGAGGAGGAGGAGGAGGAGGAGGAGGACAGCTTCCCTTACCGTCAATAAAACTAATAAGTCGACCGTCATTTGTCGAACAGTAATGACGGAGGTTATTTGGAAGAAAAATTAGCGGACGAGATGTGACGGACGGTGATCTGTTGTGGGAGATGACCTTACCTGGGAGGAGGAGGAGGAGGAGGAGGAGGAGGAGGAGGAGGAGGAAGAGGAAATGATGATGGTAGTGGTGGTGGATTATGTTACTCATGTTGTTATCGTTGTTATTATTGTTACTGTTATTACCATCATTATTGTTATTATTATTATTACTACCATTTTATCCTTGAGACGTGAACATAGGAATAGTGAAGTAATTTTGCGTTACCTTACTTACATCACCTTGACCTACATCGTTCTCGTGAGCGTTTAAAGTCAAGCTCAACTCTAATCATCTTGCTCCAAAGTCAAGATTTGGTCTAAGGAGTTTTGAGTTGGTGCAAGATTACCATCCTGACAACAATCATAGCGTCGGCTCCAGGGAAGATGAGGATTTAAAACGAATTGAATGAAGTGATTTTAATGTGTCAGGAAAAACATATGATGTAGATAATCGAGTCAGCATTATAGGAATACGAAATGATAGTCCAATGTTGGCCTCAGTTTTGGAGGTCCTAAAGGAAACCTGATATCGTGACCTGTTATTGTGACCTGTTATTGTGACCTGTTATTGTGACCTGTTATTGTGACCTGCTATCGTGACCTGTTATCGTTATCTGTTATTGTGACTTATTATCGTGACCTGTTATTGTTTCAAGGTCACGATGATGATTGTCATAGCCATCTTGACTTTCCCGCCAGAACGCGACTCTCAATCAAACCGATGCATTGCCAGCGTAACGTCCCCCGCCAATATCAGCATCACATTCCCGTTAACAGTGTGACGAAATACAACTAGGAATTAATTGATATTGCATAATGCATAAGTAATTGACATTGCATAGTAATGAGTTATAACACCACTTCCACCACCACCACCACCACCACCACCTGTTTATCATCATCATCATCATTATCATTATCATCATTATCATCATCATCATCATCACAAGACTAGACAAATTTAGAACCATTTGTTTATACTCTTGTTTAATCTTTTGTTTTGTTTCTAAGACGTCATTTAGCGATATCAATTTTATGAGACAATTACAACCTCAATCACCTTCACTCATACTCGTGTCTCTGCAAACCTTCGTGTCTCTTGTGAGAATATTATTTTGACAAGATCTTATGCTCCTTATGTCCTTCTTGTCCTTGATGTGATTCGTAAGTAAATTGCTTTTTCTTTCTCTCTCGCTTTCAGTCTCTATTTTTTTTTATATATATTACGTAAGAAAATGTTTAATTGTCATCTTGTTGGGATAATTAAGATGGTGCGTTGTCTTCCTTGCTAATTAATTATTCCTCTAAGTATTTTGTCTCTGTTTTTTCTTGTCAGCAGTGTTTTCTATTGCTAATTATTTTACATTAATATTCTGTCGTGTTATACTAATATACATGACATTCCGCTTGTCTATGTTCAGTATGATGTATTACCGGACAGATCATTGTTTTACAGCACTTTATGTCATCTATAGTCAGTAACTCTATATTTTTCCTTACTGTTTTTGCTGTATTCTCAGTATCTTTAACATTTTTCATTTTTTCTTGTCTTCATTCACTCTTTCTCTGCTAGTGATGTTTCCTTCAGCTGTCTTGAAGTAAGGGATATAATAATTTCAGGTTTTTGTCATAAGTGAATCTCGGTGGGAACACAACGCTGGCTGGCTACTGTGATGCCTCATTAGTACATCAAGCGTTTATACGTCTAACTAACTACTACTACTACTGCATGTGTTTCCCGTTTCCACATCTACGTTACAAAAGGCAATGTTTTTTTTAATTCTTTATTTTTTCCGTTGCTGATTTGAAGCTTTGCCGTAACGTTTTTGAGTGACGTTTTTTGGGGCGAATCCTGCAAATGATGTTCAGGATAAACAAGGGAAATCACATTGACATGCATGCACGATGTACTGTTGTCTGATTCCTGGTGCTTGTTGCGTATTGGGTATTGATACAAAAATATTAGTTTTTTGAGTTGAAAGTAAAAAAAAAAGTGAAGCATTACAGCACTCATTCAACAATTTATTTTCTCTTTAACAAAACTACAAGGAAAGAAGTAAATAAATTGAATAGATAGGTAGATACAACTCACCTTAAATATCCTGC
>JAXIVD010001583.1:70000-80941 GCA_036785275.1 Cancer borealis
ACTGCTAGGTGAACAGAGGCTACACGTGAAAGGAGACTCGCCCAAATATTCTCCGTCCGCCCAGGGGATCGAACCCTGGCCCCTCGGTTGTGAGCCGAGTGCGCTAACCACTACGCTAGCGGACCGTGTGTGTGTGTGTGTGTGTGTGTGTGTGTGTGTGTGTGTGTGTGTGTGTGTGTGTGTGTGTGTGTGTGTGTGTTGATAAGAGGATGAAGGGAGATTACGTGGGGGAAGATTATTATTTTCTGTAGTTTTTCCTTAATGAGAAATATTGAAACTGTGAATATTCTTGTGTTTATTTGCTATTATTGAGTAAGTGTTTGGCTGTGTGGGAATGCATGGTGACGGTATGGAACCCAAATATTCACATGCTCTTTGTACGTCCTCCGTGGTTCAAAATGAAACATTGCATTCATGTTATTCACTGAATCATGGCTTCCCTTTTGACTTTTCAATGTAGGCAATGTATGTATGTATGTATGTATGTATGTATGTATGTATGTATGTATGTATGTATGTACGTAACAAAATGTGCTGTTTTCATCTACATGGTTTAATTTTTATGTTGGAGATCCACGGTGTTCTACTTTTCTTTGTAACATTTTATTTTTCATCATAAATTTTGCAACTGACCTAACCTAACCTAACCTAACCTAACCTAGCCTAACCTAACCTAACCTAACCTAGCCTAACCTAACCTAACCTAACCTAACCTAACCTAGCCTAACCTAACCTAACCTAACCTAACCTAACCTAGCCTAACCTAACCTAACCTAGCCTAACACCGTGTAAGGTAATTTTCTGGTCTCAAAGATTAGCATTTTCAGATGTCAGCCTTACATATTTTTCATCCTCCAGTAATCTTCCATTCGTAGATCTTAAACACCCACTGACTGTTTCTTCCTCTTCCCCTCTTTTCATGTCCTTCTAACCTTAACGGGGTATCAAGGGTGAGGGGAATACCAATTTCAACCCGCCACCCTTCCCACGTCACCCACGGCAACGCTCATAACGGGCTTGCCAGGTCCTCCCTGAAACCAAGCAACCTGAACACCAGTTTTTGAGAATTCTTAGTATTTATTTTCCTCGAGCATCAATGGACGAAGATACGTAATGGTAAAGAAAGTGGGAATAATGCTTTTAGAAACTCTCTCTCTCTCTCTCTCTCTCTCTCTCTCTCTCTCTCTCTCTCTCTCTCTCTCTCTCTCTCTCTCTCTCTCTCTCTCTCTCTCTCTCTCTCTCTCTCTCTCTCTCTCTCTCTCTTTATCTACTTTTTCATTAATTTTCTACATAGATCTCATTCTTTTCGAGCTATAAAAAACATGATTTCAGCCAAGAAGTCTAAGAGTTGGGAAACTTAGTCAAGTTATCGTTAACTTTGGTTTAGGTTTCGTTAATGTTTCAATGCAACTCATGAAAATTGATACCAAAGGCTTTCGGTCATGCTGATCACGAATTTGGAATCCGTTATCTGATTACTATGATATGGATTTTCGATTTTGTAGCCCGAAAATTCCACCATAAATGAGGTCGACTATTTGTTTTCTGCATTTTACTTCGAAATTATTACTCCTACAGGAAAAAATGCATTAGTACAAAGTTATTTAACTGTATTGGGTGATACTGGTTTACTTCGACTTAAAATACATAGAGATGACCTAAGGGATGAGGCATAAAGCTTAGTTCCTTTGATTTTTTTAATACCGCCCTTCCCAACAAAACTTAACTGGTTTATATTGATTTGGATTATGTTTTATATCGATTTTGTCGGATGAAAACTAAAATGTCCTTGGAACCTCCCCCTCTAACTAAAGGAACTACAACATCAATCTTTTGACCTCATCCCTAAGTGAGTTCAGTCCTGTATCATTGTTTGAGCTGAGGTCATACTAATTCATTTAAAACACACACACACACACACACACACACACACACACACACACACACACACACACACACACACACACACACACACACACACACACACACACACACACACACACACACACACACACACACACACACACACACACACACACACACACACACACACACACACACACACACACACACACGTTGCCCCAGAGACTATTGATGGCTAGCAGCAGGAGGCAGCAGACGGCACCTATATAGTGGAGTCAATACGTGACCTCTTAAAATTGAGTTACACCAAACAAAGGAGCATCAGGACCGTCCCGCGAGATACCTGCGTGTCTCGACCAAGTCTGATTCCCTCCAGCTGTCACCTCCCGCCGCGTGATGCTATGCTCGTGGTGGTAAAAGAGAAAGTTGACCAAGCAAGGTTGTATTGCATATAAATCTTGTAGCATTGTGTGAAATTGTATCATCTCGACGAGGCAAAGTATCAGGAAGTATCAGGAACACATGCCTTGGGAGAGCTTTAAAGGCTTGTGATTGGAAGATTTGGTCATTACACAACTAGTGATGAGAGAAGAAAAGGTTATTTTCTTACATATATACATCAGTTCTTATTTTCGTTTTTCAGATAAATAAAAACATCTTGAAAGCAATGTTCCTCGGTCTTTTTGTGACAATTTAACTTCTTGCAGCATCCTTCTTCTGATAAATTGTCGTTAACATAATAATGACGAAGACGTCCTTACAAGTCCCTACAGGTTTGATAGCAGCTTATTACTGCTTCATCCAGCACACCACAATCCAAACTCTAAACACGCGTATAATATTCTTTAAAATTGACTTAAAGTTTTCTATAGTTTCAATCTACGACATCACTTTCAAGACCCAGTGAACTCTTGGTGAGGTTACTCGGGACAACAATGATACCTGGTCACCCGCCTGGCGAGGGAGGAGGAAAAACGAACAATATAAAAAGTAAAAACCGTCATCAATATCCCAGATTAAACAATGATGCTCCTTGTGTCTGAGAGGGACTGGAGGGTGTCAACAAAGCCTTCATCTACCAAAGTACCTCCGACTCCTACAAAATAGGTTTCGGGTTTGTTTCCTTTGTATCTAGTGGCTCTCCCAGCTCCCTTCCTTCCTTTTATGTGCGTGTGTGTGTGTGTGTGTGTGTGTGTGTGTGTGTGTGTGTGTGTGTGCGTGTGTGTGTGCGTGTGTGCGTGTGTGTAGAGCAGGTAGGGCAGGTCAGCCTCACATACAATTTAATGACTTGTTTTGTTGTGTTATCCAATATCAAAAAGAAGAAAAAATAAATGTTGGATGATCTCCCTGGCAGCCTCATCCTTTACCTGGGAGGATAGAGGATAGATCTGCTTGCATGTTGGAAGTGAGGGCAGCAGGAGGGTAAGGAATGAAAGGAACAGGACGAAGAAGGGTGGAAGTTAGCAGACCACCGATGACAGTTTGTTGAAATATAAGTCTGTTGTAGCAGCGACGAAATCATGAAAAAAAACTATGAAAGCTGATTCTAGATTATCATTAAAGTTTTGCTGCATTGAGGCGTGACAAGTGAATGCATGGAAAGCTTGTATATAGGAGTGAACTGATTACATAAGAAGAACATATACCAGAAGACATGTTGGTCTATAACGAGAGTATCAGCTAAACTACGTATTATTACTGGTAAACTACATGTGCGGGATCAAAGATGTAATAGAAGAAAGAGCATAGACAAAGAGCGAGAGTGATATGATGCAATTGGAACAAAGAGTAGTGTTGTAGATGTAGCAAATTAGGGTTAGTAGTGTGTATGGAAGGCAGGTGATAAGGAGTGGTGCGGAGTGATGTTATTTGGAAGGTTAAGACTGGTATGGTATGGAAAGGGAGAGGTGGATGCAATAAAGGCGAGGTGTAAAAATGGAATATGGCAGGGATCACGCGGGAGCAACAAAGTGAGGGGGTGGGGAAGGAAGGGAGCAGGGAGGGGGTGGGTTGGTGGAGGGGGTTGGGGTGTGGGTGGGGGTGGCATATTGGTGGTGTGATCGTCATAAGCTTTGTGTTGCGTGCGAGAGGAAATTCTGCAATAAATAATACTAGTGATGGCGTTGGGGAGTGACACACCAGGGCTGGAAGAGTGCAGGGCAAGGGTAAATCATCCATGCTTTTGTATAACCTTATCAGATGTTTGGTTACGTTGGGGAGACTAACGAGGCTTGTGCAAGTACCTGGAAGAAGGTGTGTGCGACGGGGGAGGTAAAGCCGCGTGGAAATGAGTTGAATGAGTGACGTAGAAGTAAATCAAGACTCATAGTAGTCCAAACAAGTGTAGAGGCGGGAGGAGGAAGGGAAGGGAAGGGTAACGGTACTTGTTTCTTCGGGCCCAGCAGACTTTAGGACCCAATGGATGCCTAGGAGCTGAGAGGTAACCAAAATATTTACGCTGTAGACTGCATTAAATATCATTCATTAATTATTTCCATATAATACTGAAAATATTAATTCAATAGAGGACAAAGATGTTACAAATTATGAGCCGTAGAGAGTGTTACTAGTACGGTGTAAAATATCATTACCCGATTAATTACTAGGTCTTTTACCTACATTTACCGACCAATAATGTTAAATACAAAAGCAACAGATCTAAAAGTGTCATTCCGTTTGAAATTTCAAGACGAAATTACATTCATTTCCTTTGTGTACTTGAGACAAATGTGGTAAAGTAGTTTCCTTTGTGACGTAAGGTAATGGAATACAACACGAGTCTCTGGAAAGGGAAATTGGAGAAGATAGAAGAGGGAAGGAGAGTAGCAGAGGAAGAGCGATATACCTAAATGGCGACCTTGAGGAAGACGAAGATGAATCGATTACGTAAGGGAACAGGAAGGAAGGGAGGGAAGGAGGAGAGAGAGAGAGAGAGAGAGAGATAGAGAAAGAGAGAGAGAGAGAGGAATGGATGGAGGGATGGAGGGAGGGAGGGAGGAAGCACAGGGGAAAAGCATTGTTACCTAGAAGACACACAAGAACGAGGTGAGGCTACGTAGTTGCTCAGACCTTAACAAACTGTCTTGCCGTTGTCACCTTACCTATTAAGACAGTGTGTGTATCCCTATAATAACGTCTCGAGTTGCTTAGCGTCGTTGCCTGTTGTATCTTCATCAGTGGTGAAGGAGCGGTAGTGAAGGCAATAGTGAGGAAAGTGAAGATGATGTTAGCGGTTGAAAGGCGGGGACAGCCAGGCTCGGGTTCTCGTGGGGACTGAGGCGGCAGTAATGGTGTGAGGTGGTGGTGGTGGTGGTGGTGGTGGTGGTGGTGGTGATGGTGGTGGTGGTGGTGGAACTGTTGAGTTTTGTTTACTTTTATTTTCAATCCTATGATTCTCCTCCTCCCTATCCTTCACAAAACCAGAATCATGTGTCGTATATCTTAAGTAAATAAATGAGAACGAGAAAAATTGATAATATATGTTGTGATTTGTCTTTGTAATCACGTGGACAGTCTTTTATTGAGAATGAGGTTACTATTACTATTATCATTATTATTATTGTTATTATTATTATTATTATTATTATTATTATTATTATTATTATTATTATTGTTATTATTAATTTCTGTACTCGTAAATGGTAGCACACTGAGTTTCCTGCCTGAGTACCTGTCAGTATGTGTCAAAATAACATCATGATATGACATAATTATATTGAAGGAAAGGTCATTGTAGTAATTGGCTTCAGGTTAAAGTCATTCTGAATTTTATAAGATATTTAAAAAAAATATTGAAGTAAAGTTAATTAAGAAATTTTATAATTAGCGTAATTCCGGTAGTCGGTTTTGTAAACAAGTAAGATTCTGAGAAATAAAAAGAAGAAAATTAGATTCCAAAGTATTTATGGTAAATAATTAATTGGATAAAAAACAAACATCAAAGGGACGGTCATTAAAAAGAACTCGTGGTTGTGACGTACGAGTCCTGCAAACCTCAGCCATGGAAGGAAGGGGAAGGGGAAGGAAGGGGAAGGGGAAGGGGAAGGGGAAAGGGAAGGGGCAGGGGAAGGAAGGGTAAGGGGAAGGGAGGGGAGGATGTGATGCTTTAACTTGCTACACCCAGATCTCGAAACACATTATATAAAGTTTAAAGTATAACAGTACTCAACAAAGGATAGATAAGTAGCCAATCAATGTTAATGAAGCAGACATCACTACACTGATTAGTAATAAGGATAATAATTACAATACTACTACTAATAACACTAATAATAATAAAAACAATAATAATAATAATAATGATAATAATAATGATAATGATAATAATAATAATAATAATAATAATAATAATAATAATGATAATATGTAAGAGCATGGAGCAGTAAGCACTTCCAGCATCAGTTAGTTTTTACTCTGTATCCTAATGTGTTAATGCATTTTAAACTCAAGGCTGTTAATTTCCTTTCTCCAGTATGTCTTAATGCGTTTATATATATTTTAAAATGCAACTTTTCATGAGTGAACGAAAGTTTTGGGATATGGAATTTTTTTTCTTATTGAACATCACATTTCATTATATAACAATTATCTAGCTTGTTACGTAAAGGTTTTGTGTTCAAGACGGAACTGATCACTCGTAGTATTGATTTTCACTGGAGTTCGTCTTATTTATTTTCACATATCTTGACAAGCATCTATTTTCATATTCAAAGTTAATTACGACTAACACTTTTAATATTGATAAAAATGGTATTGTTTGTTTTCATATTTTGAGTGGTGTATTGTGTGGTCTAAAATGTGTGTGTATGTGTGTTTGTGTTTGTGTTTGCGTTTGTGTGTGTAATAAAAAACATATCAGTGAAGGATTATACATTTTTATTCAGGAAGGTGGAAGTATTATATAGCAACTCATGAACGATGCATAACTACCAATTTGTGTTGTCCTGCGTTCATTATCTTGTGGCAATGAGTTAACACTTCCATCCATCTAGCAGCCACACAAACACAAGCATTACCACACCAGCGAACCACAACACTATATAAATAAACATTTTTTTCTCCTGGTGTATTCTGAAACTACATGTCATTAGCGATAAGAGTGATAGGAGTGATAGTCTTAATTCATGTTTTTTAATTCTTCCTTACGTATGAAATTATTATTAATGCGTATGTTTAGTTGGTTTTTTGACCCGAGCGTGTGGTGGTTATTCATAGTAAAATAAGGGATGTAATATGTATCTTTATTTTTGCGTATTACCGTTGCAGATTGCACTTATATTACTGTGAAAGGATTTTTTTTCTCTCTCTCTCTCTCTCTCTCTCTCTCTCTCTCTCTCTCTCTCTCTCTCTCTCTCTCTCTCTCTCTCTCTCTCTCTCTCTCTCTCTCTCTCTCTCTCTCTCTCTCTCTCTCTCTCTCTCTCTCTCTTTCCACTTTTGTCATCGTTAACTACTTGAATGTGATTTAGAAGACTGGAAAATGGTATGGTATGTAACGCCAGAATAGAAAAATATACTATGATAAAGATGACCATCACGGACTGTTCGTGGAAGGTCCGTGGGTGTGACTCAGTCGTATGTCATCGTGAGAATATAACTACACTCATCAGTATTTGCACATCATCATTAACAGAGCTATCCAGAAACGCTTGGATATCCCTGAACACACTAGCGAGTTTATGGAAAATATCGTTCTTGTTGTTTTCATTCACCTTTTTCTTACAATGCAGCTGCTTTTTCTTTGTGTTTTTTGTCAGTGTCATTGCCATTAGGACATACAACATACATCACTACTATCTTATAAACATTTTCTTTTTTCATTCTTGTATATACTCTTCAATCACAAATCAATCCTGTCACCTTTCTCCACTCACTCTACCTTGCCTGATCTTTCTTTTTCTTCATTACTTTGCTACTACAACCTTCATTACTTTGAATAGCTGATCATAAATATTCAAACCCATCTACCTTCACTACCTCTACATCTTGCAGCAGAACCGTCCCACCGTCTTCCTTCGTCTCGTTCCTTCACATATACTCATTCTGCTCCTGTCTTTCATTCCCCTTCTCTCTAGTGCGTACGTCCACCTGCTTCGTACTCTCATTACAGATTACAATGTCATCCGCAAACATCATAGTTCACCGAGACTTGTCCGATTTCATTCGTTAAACTGTCAATCAAACATCATTGCAATTCCACCTCCACCTTGAATCTGTCCATCATTCCCGCTGCCCACCTCACCCCTGTCACGCTGTCTCATACATATATTACACTGCCCTAACATGCTCCTCTCTGACACTCCCTCGATTTCAAATGATATCAACTCTTCCCTTGGTACTCTGTGATTATTTTTATTTTTATCTTTTTTTTTTATAAATCCACCAACACAATGATGATAATGTTATTAAAATCATCAGGTGTTTATTTATGTTTATAATTACAGCGTCTGCAGCAGGATGATTAATTACTTATTCTAGGTAAAACTAAAATAAATGGCGATGTAATAACATTATCAACAATGACGCACTTGTAACCTGTTTTAAAGAAGAAATCTTGCGTGGGTACAAGTATATTTGTTTCAGGATGTGGGAAGTGACAGCGAGGCGTGTGTGGGGAGAAAAATTGAATTATAAAAAAACCCCAGTGAAGAGTATGTAAGGAAAAGCTGATTAAACATAGCCTTTATTAACCCTAAACATCAATAGCGTGTCATCTTGAGACTAACCACCTCAAGAATCATGTCCTTGAGAGCGTAGCAGGCCAGGCGTCTACCCATACAAGCAGAAAGGTCGTCTAGTCCCTTGCATACTTAGCGTGACTCCCACACCATTCACACCTTATCTGCCTCACTGCCTTAGCCTTGAGCCAGTAACTGAAGCCTTGCCTATCATGTAATCAAAACTTGTTGATTGATAAGCAAAATGTATGTCAACTTTCAATCAGTGGAAACTTTTGCATGGAAGTAATAGCGCGCGTTAGTCTTATGATTTCCACCCCTGAGATGCAGTGAACAGCATAGGAAACACAGTAATGACAGATGTGAAGAAAATATGTGCATGATGAAAAGATGGAGTGGTAGGTTACGCAGTGGTTCATGGTGACTCTTGTGACTGGTGACAGGAGATGAGGCGCTGCTGAGTGTGTGTGTGTGTGTGTGTGTGTGTGTGTGTGTGTGTGTGTGTGTGTGTGTGTGTGTGTGTGTGTGTGTGTGTGTGTGTGTGTGTGTGTGTGTGTGTGTGTGTGTGTGTATGTGTGTTGGTGTGTGTTCATAACTGCAAATTGGGAACTGTATGAACATTTCTCTTAAAAGTAAAATAAAATTCGTATGTGATAAATGTAACAGCCAGAAAATAAAAAAAAATATTCACGAGCAGCGGCAAGAAAAAAATTAAATAAAACAAAGTCGTGCCTACACATAGACACGGTAGAGGGCGTGACAAACACGTAGTTCATTATTTGTAAAGCATTTCTGTTGCCAACACATACACAAAAAAGTACTGCTTATTTGCAACACGAAAAAAAAATAGCACTTTGGCTTTGTTGAATTTATAAAACTATTATGAACAGAAGTCTTTATAAATTTCACACATAACAAAAGCTTGTGAGGGAACATCACTTCAAATTTTACTCTTGTGTACTCATGATTATCGTCAAAAAGTCAAAAAGTGTGTGTGTGTGTGTGTGTGTGTGTGTGTGTGTGTGTGTGTGTGTGTGTGTGTGTGTGTGTGTGTGTGTGTGTGTGTGTGTGTGTGTATGTGTGTGTGTGTGTATGTGTGCGTGTGTGTGTGTGTGTGTGTGTGTGTGTGCGTGGGGGTGGGGCGTTGTCTAGCATCCATCATTGAAGCAGTAAATATTGTTCATCTTAGTGTAATTTACCATCTTTTCTTCTCATTGTTCCTAGACATTCTTTCATCTCGCTACATCATTATACTTCTGATGAGCTTCTTTCTTTCCATCGGTTGCCTATCACCTTTCTGCCCCTCATGCTTTCATCTTTTTCCACGCCTGATCGACCTGCTATTCTGTCTCATCTACTTGTCTTGTGGGTTTCTTCTCTCTATTCCACGCCTCGCCTCCTTGTATTAAGACCTGCTCCTCGCTTCTGCTACTCTCCGTTGGGTTAGGAATTTCTATAAACCTTGGCAATTATAACTGATCCAATATGTCAATAAATTAATGAATAAATGAATATTGAATTAGATGCAAAGTGGAATAACACAAAACTTGATCGGGATTAACCACTAGAGAGACACAAGGTAATATTAAGTAGACTTGTTGGTGTGGGACGCTGCATCTCATCATCTCTTTAGACAACACACACACACACACACACACACACACACACCACACACACACACACACACACACACACACACACACACACACACACACACACACACACACACACACACACACACACACACACACACACACACACACACACACACACACACACACACACACCACACACACACACACACACACACACAACCTCTAAAAACCATACTGTAGTGCGATGCGTTTGTACTGTAGTAGATCGGTGAGGCAGCAAATGTGACTTAATATATATTTTTTCACTCTTTTTTGGTCTGTTCTTTGCTTGTTGTCGCTTTAATGAGACTCTCAAGTACTGAACCTTTAGAACATTGATACAGTTACAGACGTAGTATGTAGCTGCATTGATATGGTGGGAATGTGTCCTTGTACTAAAAAGCCTTTGACACATACACACGCATACACATATAGAATAAATCATAGGGTACCAGGGATGACAATGAATTTCAGATAATCTTCCAAAACCTTCAGGAAAAAAAGAGTAAAAGGAGACACTGAGGGTTGATGGAGTGTAGAGGAACCAAATCTCTCTCTTCCCATCCTCGCATCCCCATAGGATCAGCCTTTGCCTCTCTCTTGGAGCTTCGTTTTATCCAATTAAGAAACCAGTGGACAGGGCGAGGGAAGATTGAAGTGACCTCTACTATACAAAGCTGGTAGAGACTCCGTTTGAGGCTCACCGGCTCTGTGTTAAAGATAGCTGGGTGGACAGTGGTTACAGTTAGAATGGTGGAGGGTATTACAAG
>JAXIVD010001584.1:0-5000 GCA_036785275.1 Cancer borealis
CTCACTTTCTTTCTTTCTTTCTTTTTTTCTTTCTTGTTTTTTTTTCTTTCTCTCTCTCTCACCTCTTTCTTTCTTTCTTTCTTTTTTAATTTTCTTTATTTCTTTCTTTTTGTTTTCTTTTCTTGTTTGCTTTCTTTTTCTTTCTTTCCTTTTATCTTTCTCTTTTTCTAAATTTTTCTTTTTTTTCTTTCTTTCTTACTTTCTTTCTTTCTTTATCATTTATATATTCAATTACTCTTTCTTTCATTCACTTCCTTTCTTTCTTTCTTTCTTTTTTTTCTTTCTTAAAAGTTTATTCATTAATTCATATATTCATCCATTCACATATTTCTTCTCTTCTCTCTCTCTCACTCTCTCACAGATCAAAAAAAGAAAAAGAAAAACAAACAATCAAATACAGACAGAATGAGAAAGAGAAAAAAAAAAAGAGAGAGAAAAAGAGAGATAGCGAAAGTTAGAGCGAGGTCAGTAAGCCATATTTAAAATCCCACGGCAGTCCATTGAAGGCACGTGATAGTAGTAATAATAATAGAAGTAGTGAATAGTAATAGTAACTAATAATACACTAGGAAAGAGATGGAGAGAGAGGAGGAGAGGGTAGGAGAGGGTAGGAGAGAGGTAAACGGGTGTGTCGTTTAGGTTAGGTTAGCAATGCAGGCAGCCCTTAGACGTAGCCTTGTCATACATCTTACTAGCCACGGGTCACTGCCGGGTATGAGGGGGAAGTGAGTGGGAAGGATGTGTGGGGAAGGATGAGTGGGGAGGATGTGTGGAGAAGGATGTGTGGGTAGGATGAGTGGGGAGGAGGAGTAGGGGAAGAAGATAGAAAAAGAGGAAGAAAGATAAGTACAGTATTGAATAAGAAGGAGGAAGGGAATGTTAATGCAATATAAGTGAGAGGGATGAGTAATGGGAAGGATAAATGAGTGGGATAAATGAGTGGGGAGAGTAAATGGGGAAGAGATTAAAAAAAGATGAAGAAATATATTAATACACTATTGCATAAGGAAGAGAATATTATAATAGTGAATTGTATTACTAATTCTATGGAAACAGGGAAGAATCTGTACATTTCAGGAACTTCAATTATAGTGATGGGTAGTGAGTGAAGGGAAAGTGAAGGGAAGTGAAGGGAAGTGAAAGGAAAATGAAGGGAAAGTGAAGGAAAATGAAGGGAAAGTCAAAGGTACTAAGGGTTACATGAGACGATTGATTGAAAAGGGAAATAAATACGTATAAATGAAAAAAATGTAAATTAAAAAAAAACAGAGAAAGAGAAACATAAGATACTAAATAATCATAAAGAAAAAATAATTAATCATAATCTGAAAATAAATGAAATACTTGAGTTTATAGAAAAAAAGAAAGAAAAAAAAAAGAACAACTATGAGCGAGAGTCACGGACATAAACGTAGTTACGAATGAACTAAGAGAGGAATCGAAGCAGTATCGAACCACTGACTGAGTGAACCACGCAACCAAACCACGAACCAGGTCAAGCCTCAAAACCTACATACATACATACATACATACATACATACATACAAACAGAAAAACATCCTGAGTGTGTGTGTGTGTGTGTGTGTGTCTGTGTGAGTGTGAGTGTACATAATAAATAAATCTTATCAATAAATAAACAAATGATAGATATAATAACCAATAATAAAGAGAGAGAGAGAGAGAGAGAGAGAGAGAGAGAGAGAGAGAGAGAGAGAGAGAGAGAGAGAGAGAGAGGAGAGAGAGAGAGAGAGAGAGAGAGAGAGAGAGAGAGAGAGAGAGAGAGAGAGAGAGAGAATTGAGGGCCAAAAAACTAATGAAACAGTGAATGAAAATAAACTTGAAATCAGAAACATCACTTACAACTAATGACACACTGATCAAAACAAACGAAACGAGACGAAAACCGAATCAACAAAACACACACACACACACACACACACACACACACACACACACACACACACACACACACACACACAACACACACACAAAACACACACACACACAATGATGGTAGACAAACAGAGGCAAGTGACAAGAGGAAAAAATGAGCAAGAGAACTCGAGATAATAACAGTGAAGGGAGAGAGAATGAGAGAGAGAGAGAGAGAGAGAGAGAGAGAGAGAGAGAGAGAGAGAGAGAGAGAGAGAGAGAGAGAGAGAGAGAGAGAGAGAGAGAGAGAGAGAGAGAGAGAGAGAGAGAGAGAGAGAGAGAATATATATATAAAAAAGAAAGTATTATTTATTTAGATACTATTTTTCATGTATCTATTTGCTTCTACTATATATTCAGAACGAAGAGAGGGATGAAAGTGGACTCTTAGGAAGGGAAGGGGAAGGGAAGCGGAAGAGGTGAGGGGAGGGTAGGGGGAGAGGGATGGGGAGGGGTGATGGGAAGGGGTGACACAGTGAGGGGGGGGGGAGAGAATACCTGGAATACAGAACACACACACACACACACACATACATGGTGGTAGGAAGGACATGCTCTTTGGTGTCAATAAAAGCTCATTAAGTGTTGTGGTCTAGGTTTGTTAAGGAAATTATCAACACTACAAGTCTTTCTCTTGTTCTTTTTATTCGTGGTGGTGGGTGGTGGTGGTGGTGGTGGTGGTGGTGGTGGTGGTGGTGGTGGTGGTGGTGGTGGTGGTGGTGGTGGGTGGGTGGTGGTGGTGGTGGTGGTGGTGGTGGTGGTGGGTGGTGGTGATGGTTTCTTAGCAAGCATGTTTTTTTTTGTATTATTATCATCATTATTATTATTATTATTATTAGTTTGTAGCAGTAGTAGTAGTAGTAGTAGTAGTAGTAGTAGAAGTAGAAATAGAAGTAGAAGTAAAGTAGAAGTAGTAGTAGTAGTAGAAGTAGTAGTAGTAGTGATAGTAGTAGTAGTAGTGATAGTGTAGTAATAATAGTAGGTAGTAATATTACAATACCCAACATAGAGACAATTTTTCTTCCTCTAATCTTTCGTTCAACACCAATTAATCTATTTTAATTTAATGAACACGAAACGCAATACAACATTTTACCTACATTGAAGAACATAAACAAGAACAAGAACAAGAACGAGAGAAAGAGAGAGAGAGAGAGAGAGAGAGGAGAGAGAGAGAGAGAGAGAGAGAGAGAGAGAGAGAGAGAGAGAGAGAGAGAGAGAGAGAGAGAGAGAGAGAGAGAGAGAGAGAGATAGGATAATTAAAATAAGAAGTGAGGATTTATTTTTACACATTTATATACCTTCAAATCGGGTTTGCTTTCCATTACGTGACTTTTATTAAACATCTACTTATCAATTCCTTCAATATTCGTACCCATGCACGTGCTGAACCTTTTGTGTGTGTGCGTGTGCGTGCGTGTGTGTGTGGTGTGTGTGTGTGTGGGTATGTGTGTGTGTGTTGTATGTATTTGGGTGTGTCGTGTGCGTGTGTGTGGGTATGTGTGTGTGTGTGTCAATGACTTACTGTGACTTACATGTCAGATGAAAGCTACAATAGGGAGATAGTGAGCGGGACAAAAAAATTATTAAAGAAAGTTGAACAAAAACATATCAACCAACTTCAAACAACTCCAAAAAATAGTACAATTACAACAGGATTCGAACCCAGGAACACACCACTAAGTCACAACCCTGTAACCAGTTTGCCACATCCCTCAAAGAAGCAAGAAAATAAGCCAATCACACATCTAATCATTCCATCTAAAAACAATGAACATTTCCAAACACTATCTTTTCATTTTTGTATACCATTCTTTTCTTTTTTTTTATTTCCTCTATTTACGTCTCACGGTGTTGTTGTTTTTTCTTTCTATCGTCTATATCTATATTAGCACACGTGGTTTCTCTCAGGTGCAACAGGTGAAAATCCAGGTGAGTTTGCGTGATTGCAGTCTATAATTACTGTAAAGGATTTTGATGTATTGAAATGTCATGTTTTGTTTTTCATTTAAAATTAGTTCAATATTCATATGTCTCCTATTTTGCAATTTAAACTCCATTACCATTTTTTTTATTCGATCATAACATTTTTTCTATTTATATATATATTTTTTTATCTTCTGTTCTATATATCTCACCTTCGTCAGTTTACGGTTTCATCCCTGCGTCTTCTTGCAATTTAAACTCCATTATTTTCCATTTTTTGCAAAGTTTATATTTTATCTAAACATTTTATTTCATCTCATACGTTTTTTTTTTATCTTCTAATCTAGTTTCTAAGACTTCATTTTTGTTTTGTTTTTTTGTAAAGTTTTCATTCTATCATAACGTTTCATTTGATTCTAATACGCTTTCTGATCTTCTTATTTTCGACTTTTTAACCTTCTATGATTCTATTCCTTATTCTTTTTAAACCTTACATTCTATCAAAACATTACCTTTGATTCTAATACGCTCTCTTATCTTAAACGCTTTCTGATCTTCTACTCTTTAACCTTCACATTACGCTTTCATTTCTGATTCTCTTTCCGTGTGAGTCCTCCTTTTATGTGTCCTTGTACAACTTCAATGACGTCATACATCAGAGAGCCAATCACGTTCACACAATTAGTATAGAGGTCTGCTTCGCCGCCAATCAGAATTCATGTTGTGTGTTGCTTAATGCGCCGTAGATACAAATGACGTACGATTTTCACTTCCAGTACCTACGTTTTATTTGCTTTTTATATCATTGAATTGTTTTTATTTCAGAATCGATCGAAATTATTAAGTTTTTTTTTTTTAATTATCAGTTTACTTTGTTCATGATGTGTATAGAAAAATCAATATAAAAGCTACATATGGAAAACACACACACACACACACACACACACACACACACACACACACACACACACACACACACACACACACACACACACACACACACACACACACACACACAAACACATAATATTACCATAAAATCATCAAACCTATTCTTCATTCACCTAACAATTAATCAATAAACAAACAAATTCATAAATACACACAAACACACACAAAAACAAACAAAACAAAACGGAAGA